>JACMZG010000710.1:0-15370 GCA_018340805.1 Microvelia longipes
TATACTACTCCAGAACTATATACAAAACAGTAAGACTGTCGACCATGGTGGAGAGAATGTTGGATCCGGTCGACACTAGTTCTGCAGGGACCTACCTTTCAATTAAGTGGCGTGGGCTTTAATTTCCCGCTTTTTTTCCTACAGTCAGTTTGAAATTAAATTTTTATACTTTGTATAGTTATACTTCTAACTAGCCGTACCACTTCGCACGCCTTCGTCGCCTTTGCACTTACACAGAACGCTTTTGATTACTTTTAAGTTTTTATTCAAGTAATTTATTTAATTTAATTTATTTAATCAGGTAGTAATGAAATAGAAGTTTACAAGTGCTAGAAGATAGATTTTGGCATTTATTGCAGCCTGATTTTAATTACATCGCAAGATGCTGCACTCCGTACCCATTTTTTTATTTTTGTCTTAGTCATTATACTTTGTTTTTTTCAGAAACTGATAATGACGCGACAGACTGAAAGTTCGCCTTTGTTAAATGCAACAAGTTATTATGGCGAGACTTTTTTTTTTCAATTCCTTTATTTTTGTTGTAATATTGGTTGTATGGTTGTTCAGGTATCAGTTCTGTCGGGAAGGAGAAACCAGGTGTGCACTGGATGACAGGAACTCCAGACCTCTAGCATGAGCGTGTTTAAACCCTTCGCATTTACTCCCAACTCTAAGATATCCCAGCACACTGTCAGTCCTCAGGTAAACTATTCATTTGCGTTAATGAAAGTAAATCCATAGTTTTTTTCGGCTTTTTTTAATTTGTTTTTAATAAGTGGAGACAGCTTAAGATTTAGTTTTATTTCTTTCTACTTTATCACTCCACATTTGTATTAGTCCAAAACCCAGGGCTAAAAATTGTGACTAATTTTGTTCTACTTTAAACCAAATTTTTCTGAAAATATTTTTAAATTATAAAGGAAAAGCATAGTCTGCCTATCCAAAATGGAGCCCATCATATGATTCCGCTTGCTCAAATTATTAGAAACTGACCAATTTCAGTTTTATTGCAAGAAAACTGAAATTGGTACGATTTTCTATAAGCGGTTCTAAGTGGCAATTAGTGGTTCCCTGTAGGTCGTGTGCAAAACATAAAGAACTTTTTTAAAGCTGATAAAATTTCAAATAAAACAAGTTTTGTTTTGTCAAAATCGGATAAATATAACTAAAGTTATGACGTTTGTTAAATGGCCAAAAATGTACAAAAAGCCATTATTTTTATTAAGAAATTCACTGACTGCATAAATTAACCAATTTTTAATGTTTTTGGAAGAGCCATAACTTTGGTTGCAGTTGTCTGATTTTGATGATTAAACACTCGTTTTATAGAACATTTTATCGTCTTTAAAAAATGTTCTCTTCATGTTTGGCACACGACCCACAGGGAACCACTTATTTCATGAAAACTGATGAAATAAGTGGGATTTTATAAAATTTTGAGCATGCGCAATCATATGAAGGGCTCCACTCTGGATAGGCAGACTATGTTTTTTCTTCATAACTAAAGGTATATTTTCATAAAAAAATTTGGTTTGAAGTAGTATTTTTTTCAAGCCTGGATATTGTTTTAGACTCTTGGGACTATATATAGGCGCGGTCGAATGTCCCGGCCTTCTAGAACGTTAGATCACCAACAAACTTTTTTTATAACTTTTTTTTTTTCAAAAATTTTCAGTAATTAGCCAGATTTGTGATAAATGAAGCCTATTTCCGTAATCTGCACGCTCTTTTGGTTAATCTCAAAGAGTATTTACATTCACTCAACGATTTATTTTTAATCTAACTTGGTACATACATAACTACTGTTAGACGTCAATATTTGTGTTATATTTTGACATGTCATATTTGTTAACATTGACGTCTAACAGTAGTTATGTATGTACCAAGTTAGATTAAAAATAAATCGTTGAGTGAATGTAAATACTCTTTGGGATTAACCAAAAGAGCGTGCAGATTACGGAAATAGCCTTCATTTATCACAAATCCGGCTAATTACTGAAAATTTTGAAAAAAAAGTTTGTTGGTGATCCAATATTCTAGAGGCCGTGATATTCGACCGCGCCTTATTATTATTATTATTACAGGCAGAATATTCAGAAGTAAAAAAGAAAGAAGTAAAATGAATAAATCTTTTTATATTAAATGAAAATTGAATATGAATGTGCGTGATTTATAAAAATTTAATAACGATACAAAATTGTAAATCATAGCATGCTATAATAGATATATTAGTGTATGAAAATTTTTATTTAATAGTATTGTATGAATTAAATTTATTGCATGAAAATTTAGTTACGTTATATATCTTATTTAAATATTTTATGTTTGCTATGAATTATGTTATAGTTTAGCAGTATTTAGAATTGTTTTTGCGTTATGAAGATTTTTATTGGAAAAGTATGGCGTGCTAAGTTTCTAGGAAAGCCTCGGCTATAGCCGAATAAAAACTGTTAAACCTAATTAATTTATAAATTATGTGTATGTTTGTTAATTTTGTATTCAGTGTTAGTAAAGGTTTATTTATTTATTACAGGGAGATGATCTACGGCATAATCTATATAAGCTTCACGAAGCTGCATCCAACAGAACAGACGTTATAGCCAAACTCCAGTCTATGGAAGCTGAGTGTGTTAACGAAATGAAACAGTTCTTGGACAACTTCACACCGGGACAACCTCTTCTTGAACTCGACGAGTTACTCAAAGACATTGTAGAGACTGAAGTCAGGTTTTACAAGTAAACCTTAATATAATAGAATGTAACCGGTCTTTTTCTTTTAATTTGTATTTAATTAATCGAGAATTGGAGACAAATATTTCACTGTTTTATTTAAAATGAGGTATTTTTAGTATCATTAGTTGTTTTGACAGAGATTTTGTGCTATATGTTAAACATGGTTAATATTTAAATACACTTGAGTTTAAAAAAAAATATATTCAATTGTCAAACCACAATACATAATAAAGAAAAATTGAGCGGTTTCGACTATTAATTCGTCATCTTCAGTGTACCTTTTATAAGCTTTATCTTTTTATAAAAGTTTATAAAGGTACTCTGAAGATGACGAATTAATAGTCGAAACCAGTCAGTTTTCTTTTTTATGTATTGTGGTTTGACAATTAAATTATATTTTTTTAAACTTGTGTATTAAATATTAACCGTGTTTAGTTTTAGTATGACACACAGTTATAATCAGTTGACAGTGCGGAAGAATAATGAGAGAGAGCCAATGAGGTTAGCCCAGGATGTTAAACCACACACCCACAATTTCATACCAGGCCAACCTCATTGGTTCCTTATCGATATTTTGCCATCACTAAGTCAACTGATTTTAACCATGTGTTATACTATGCGAACTAACGTCATAACTTTTTACAAACAAACTGAGCAGTGGAGTAAACACAGCTAACAAATAACAACATCAAAATCTCTCCACAAAACCTTTATTAAAACCAGAGCCGGCTTTCGACATCATGATCATCATCAGTGACGGAGAGTTGAAGAAGTAGAATCCTAGTCTGACAGAGAATCTCTAGTCTGAGAATCCTAGCAGAGTCATATAGCGGACTAAGATAAAAAGTCAGACTAGGATTCTCCTTCTTCAACTCCGGCACTGATGATGATCGTGAGGTCGAAAGCCGGCTCTGGTTTTAATAAAGGTTCCGTGGAGAGATTTTGATGTTGTTATTTGATAACTTTTTACTGTTTTTAATAATAGTAATAATGAGGTGCCTAGTTATAAGAGACAGAGTGTAGAAATGAAGTGAAGTATATATCTCTCTTATTCTCCCTTAATTAAAGCATTGTTAAGACTATGAAAGGAATCCTTGGGCTTTTAACAACATTTGCGCTACTTTGTCTATTATATTATTACCAATTTATTTTAGCATAATTTCTAAAGCAAATAAGCATCATTTTCATAATGAAAATTCGCTATAAATTGCTGAATTCTCATTTAAGGATTTTTTTTATATAAAAATAAATGAATTAATATAAAAAAAATTAGTGTTAAACGGTTTAGAAATGTTAAAACATTAAAAAAACTGCAATAATTATTATAAGTTTACGTTACTCAAATTGGTTACACTTGATCTTAGAATAATACTATATATAGAAGGAGCACAGGATGGTAAACACAATGTAATTCCACTGATAACACAAAAGCCGGTTGACAAGTGCACTTAAGTAGGGGTACCACCCTAACCACAAAACATTATTTGAAATATGTGTCATAAATATCTGTTAATGAAGAAAGATTGTAAAGAACAAATATTATACCTTAAAACACCTGCTGAGTATTTAATAAAACCGGTCTTAGATGGCAAAAGGGTGGCGGAATACAAGAATCTACATTTAGTTGACGAGGACTGTTTTTAATATAATTTTAATAAATACGTTAAACTAAAATTTAAAATGCTTAAAATATTGTAATGCACCGATATTTATATTAGTATTTTATGAATAGTCAATCATTAATTAATAATAGAACATAATAATTCAGCAACCGGAAGTATTGCCAACTTTTTTTAGAAAATTGTATTTTGTTAGGGTTGCAGCATTACTTAAGTCCACCAGTGAACCGCCTTTCGTGTTGTCAGTAGTGCTCCTTCTATGTATAGTATTATTCTAAGCACTTGATTTATTAATGAAAACAATTGATGCTAAAGGTGCATTCACAATACTCTGGTATTGTTACGTGTGTGTGCGATGCATGTAGTTATTACATAAATTCCAACTTAAATATAATTCCTTTCCTCAATTTTGTTTTGGCGTTCTGTCAACTGATCTAATCTAAAATTATTACAATATTATGTAGCAATGACAAGTTTATAAATGTTAGGTTTGATTTTGTTACAATTCCTTGTTTTTTACTTTTCTTCATTTATACCGCAGGTATATAGGAAAAGTATTGTGTTTGCAAAAAAAATCCAAAATTGGGACGAAACCGGAATTATCCGTTTCAGGCGTTTTTAAGGCCTCCTTAGTGGTTTTCTCAAAGTTGTCTGTCTGTATGTGTGTGTTTTATCATCGTAGCTCCCAGTGTATTTATGCTAGAGAGTTGAAACTTCATACAAAAATCAGTCTACTGCTGTAGTTGGTGCTATTCGGAAAATAATTTTTTTATGACGTCATTAACCAACAATAATGACTCAGCAAAAATTTGAAAAATCATAAAACGCAGAACAATGATGCGATTTGATTGAAATTTGGCACCCATGTTGTCATGTATAAGACTAACATATGTGCCAATATGTTTCATCTCATTATCTGATTCGTTATTAAAATTTTTTGCTTTGTTTAACTTTAAACAAAACTTTTTCTCAGTAGCTACGGAATAAATGAGGAAAAGAAAAAATGTAATAATTATATGTATGAGGTTTATCTAGTGCAATATTTTTATTTTATTGTTGCTTTTTTTTTTTTATAAAATAAATTATGTCTGGATGGTTTGCAAGCATTACAACTTGATTGGTCGAGTTTAGATTTAATGCAATTTATTTATGAAATGTAATACCATTGGTTTGATTAAAATTTTATGCAATTTATTTATGAAATGTAATGTGATTGGTTGAATTATGAATCGCTTCAAAGGCGATCATAAATGGATAACCTTCTCATCTAACTTTTATTTCACTTAAATATTACCGTTTTTCATCATTAACTTTTGGAATATTTTTTTAGTGTAAATTTATTATCATGCAAAGAAATCACTATTTAATTAAATATATTTTTTGTTTTAAACTTCCTTGTAACCAAAAGTGAACCTTCACTATAAAAGATGCGATGTTTTTGGCGGATTAGTTATCACGTAATCTCACTCTATCGACTAAACAAATACGGTGCAAGAACCTCTATTGTAAGAATTGTATTAAATGCGTATAGAATACGATCAACTGTGTGATAAGTTACTTTATATCACCATAAAGACAAGATTTTATATCAATGTGAAAAAATACTTTAGATCAACATGAAAAAATAATTTTAAATCAACTTTTAAAAAAAATTATGATTTAAGATTAACATAAAAAAGCTGATTGTAGAACAGCATAAAAATCAAGATTTTACATAAACATGAATAAATCACTTTAGATCAACTTTAAAAACCTGATTTTAAATTAACTTGAAAAAATCATAATTTTAGATTAACATAAAAAAGCTGGTTTTAGAACAGCATAAAAAATACCGTATAACAACCATGAATATGCTATGAAATGTTGTAAAATATAGCTTAGCTTTCAAATTTATCAGTTTTTAAATTGTCTTATTTTAGTTTTAAAATTTAAAATTTCTAATAATACCAATATTATTTCATTATTGTATTTCATTAAAACAATTCTACACTTAATCCACCTATTTTCTACAATTTTATTTTACTATTGTGGTTCTACGTTATTTATCGCTTTTTTATTGTTCCTTATTTTTAGATATTTTAAATTAAATTTTATTTTTGTATTATTTTTTTTTAAAAATGTTATTCAAGTCTGTTTAGCTTTTAATTTACTTTTATTGCTTTTATAATATAATTTTAATTATATAATTTAATATGTATTAGCTTTTAATTTAATGTAATTTTATTGCTTGGAGGGATAAGGGAAGACGTAGTTTTTAATCTGATAACAATGATACTGTTGGTGGTTTTATGGTCGAAGTATACGAGGGAAGGGAGACCATAGTAGTGAAGGATAAGTGTAGCGAATCTGATGTAACGAGGAAAAGTTCTGACGTACCCCGTACACAATTTTTTTTTGAGGTAGTACGTAATTGAGCACTTTATTGGACCGTTTTTAGGATGAGAAGCCAATCATTATTGTTATAGGAGGTTATTTAGTACTTTTCACCTCCGAGGACAATAATGAATGTAAAAAAACTCCTAGGACGTAAAAGTAATTCATATATTGCCTCCATTACTGTAATGTAGTGTGTTCAAAAAAACAATCTGTGTAAAACCTTCATGAGGTTTCTTTAAAAAACGTTCATTTTGCTTCTGTTTTTGTTAGTAGACTATTTTTTTTTCGTTTTTAAAAGGTGTTCTAATTGACAATTTTTGTGTGTTTATTTGTAAAGCTTTTACATTTTTGAGTAAAAGTGTGAAGCTATGGATGAATTCAATGATAACGATAATATGGAGTTAATTAGACGTTTGTTTTTTTTTTTTTTTCAATTAAGTATATAGCGCAGTTTATTTAATGAGTGCTACCTCAAAGAAAGTAGTGTATGCCATCCGGCTGAGAATGTCTTTATGTCTTAATTTTTCCCGACTCGCTTCGCTCGTCGGTAAATCTAATTGCCGTGACATAAAGACACACTTCTCAGCCTTATGGCATAAATAACTATTAATCGTATCTATAATTTTAATCTTTTGTTGATCTTCTAAAAAGACTTATGTTTTTGTATTAATTCCTTTAGGGCTGTGTTTTTTTATTTTTATTTGCTTAATTTAATATTATTGTATTTTTTATTAATTTATTGTACTTCGGAAAGTCAAACTGTCTGTGAGAAATTTGGAAATGCTTGTAAACATATATTTCTATTATTTATTATTTTGAAGCTGTGCACCAAATAAAATATTTGAAATAAATTTGATTATTTGTATTTAGTGTTTATTTAGAGAATTCCCAAAACTTTTTTTAATATTCTCAGAAGAAATATGAGCCTATGAGAATGTTTTAATGAAAGGGGGAAAGGACCCCCTCATATTAAATATTTCTAGTAATCTGTATATATATAATATATATATATATATATATATATATATATATATATATATATATATATATATATATATATATATAGCTATAAACTGGTATCTTTATTGCGTCAATTACATTGAATCATTGACGCACTAAGCCTGAAGCACTATGCCTGCAAATTTTCTTCAGGAGTAGGTTTAGCGCGTCAATATAAAACTACCTTCACTCACACTAATACAAGCACTCACACTATTAAACTGCAGGCATACTGCATCAATTTGTACATACATCGTTATCTTTTTGCATGTGCTTATTGCATCTGAGCAATAAACCTGCAATGTTAACATTAGAGTAGGATTATTGCGTCTCGACAACATGTATCTTTTTGAACGAACGTAAGTGAGTTCTTACGTTTCAGAAGAATGGGGCGCGTTTGTTTGTGTGTTTGCGTGTTTGTGTGTTTGTGTGTTTGTGTGTTTGTTTGTACATGTCGCGATAACTGCCGTAAAAATTGACCGATTTTGATAAAATTTTGTATACAGGTAAAACTAATTATGTGTCAGAGCTGTATAGTTTTTGGTAATAATCCGAAAAATATTTTCAAAATGGCGGACCGGATAAAAAAAAAATTTTTTAAGCGAAAAAATCGTGTTTGTATATCGTTTTAAAGCTCTTAAAGAGTAGAAAAATGAAAATATATGTTTCATGGTCAACATTTTTAAAATTTTTTGAATAATTTAAAAATGGCGGCTAAAATAATGAACTCAAAAAATTTAAAATTAAAGGAATAACTCGAGTAATATATCGTTGTAAAGCTCTTGATTAGTAGAACAAAATATGTTATATACTAAATTCCGAAAAATTCAACATGGCGGCCATAATTTAATAATAATTAGTTTTTACTAATTTTATAAGAATTTACTAAATAAAGATCTATTGTAATATACTTTAGATACTTTTATACAAGTAAATGAACTATATGTCAGAGCTGTATTTTTTGGTAATATTCCGAAAAATATTTTCAAAATGGCGGCCAATATGGCGGACCGGATAAAAAAATCGTGTTGTATATCGTTTTAAAGCTCTTAAAGAGTAGAAAAAGAAAATATATGTTTCATGGTCAACATTTTAAAATTTTTTGAATAATTTAAAAATGGCGGCTAAAATAATGAACTCAAAAAATTTAAAATTAAAGGAATAACTCGAGTAATATATTGTTGTAAAGCTCTTGATTAGTAGAACAAAATATGTTATATACTAAATTCCGAAAAATTCAACATGGCGGCCATAATTTATATAATAATTAGTTTTTACTAATTTTATAAGAATTTACTAAATAAAGATCTATTGTAATATACTTCAGATACTTTTATACAAGTAAAATGAACTATATGTCAGAGCTGTATAGTTTTTGGTAATATTCCGAAAAATATTTTCAAAATGGCGGCCAATATGGCGGACCGGATAAAAAAATCGTGTTGTATATCGTATAAAAGCTCTTAAAGAGTAGAAAAAGAAAATATATTTTTCATGGTCAACATTTCAAATTTTTTTTAATAATTTAAAAATGGTGGCTAAAATAATTAACTCAAAAATTAAAATTAAAGCGAGCCTTTTTAACTATGTATTATTATAGACATACGCAATCAAGCGAGCGAAGCGAGCCTTTTTTACACTGCATTAATATAAATATAAGCAATCAAGCGAGCGAAGCGAGCCTTTTTTACACTGCATTAATATAAATATAAACAATCTAGCGAGCGAAGCAAGCCTTTTTAACTATGTTTTATTAAAATATAAGCAATCTAGCGAGCGAAGCAAGCCTTCTTTTACTATGTATTATTATAAATATACGCAATATAGCGAGCAAAGCGAGCCTTCTTTACAATGCATTATTATAAATCTACGCAATCTAGCGAGCGAAGCGAGCCTTCTTTTACTATGTATTATTATAAATATACGCAATATAGCGAGCGAAGCGAGCCTTCTTTTACTATTAATTATTATAAATATACGCAATCTAGCAAGCAAAGCGAACCTTTTTTACAATACTTTATCTAAATAAAGCAATCTAGCGAGCGAAGTGAGCCTATTTATAACTTTGTATTATTATAAATATAAGCAATCTAGCGAGCGAAGCGAGCCTATTTTTACTTTGTATTAATATAAATAAAGCAATCTAGCGAGCGAAGCGAGCCTTTTTACTATGTATTTTTAAAAATATACGCAATCTAGCGAGCGAAGCAGCCTTATTTACAATACATTTTAATTTAAATACAAGCAATCTAGCGAGCGAAGCGAGCCTTTTTTACTATTGATTATTATAAATATACGCCATCAAGCGAGCGAAGCGAGCCTTTTTTAATATGCATTAATATAAATCTCATACCAATAAGATGTAAGCATATAGAGATGACGCTACTTATCTCATACTAATAAGATGTAAGCAAATAGAGATGACTCTACTTATCTCATACTAATAAATGTAAGCATATAAAGATGACGCTACTTTATCTCATTCTAATAAAATGTAAGCATATAGAGATGACGCTACTTATCTCATACTAAAAAGATGTAGCATACAGAGATGACGCTACTTATCTCATAATAATATGATGTAAGCATATAGAGATGACGCTACTTATCTCATAGCAATAACATGTAAGCATATAGAGATGACACCACTTATCTCGTAATAATAAGATGTAAGCATATAGAGATGACGCTACTTATCTCATACCAATAAGATGTAAGCATATAGAGATGACACTGCGTATCTTATACAAATAAGATGTAGGCATATAGAGATAACGCTACTTATCTTATAGTAATAAAATGTAAGCATATAGAGATGACGCTACTTATCTTATACTAATATGATGTAAGCATATAAAGATAACGCTGCGTATCTCATACTAATAAGATGTAAGCATATAGAGATGACGCTACTTATCTCATAATATTATAATGTAAGCATGTAGAGATGACGCTACTTATCTCATAATAATATAATGTAAGCATGTAGAGATGACGCTACTTATCTTATACCAATAAGATGTAAGCATATAGAGATGACGTTATTTATCTCATACCAATAAGATGTAAGCATATAGAGATGACGCTGCCTATCTTATACCAATGAGATGTAAGCATATAGAGATGGCACGGCTTATATAATATTAACGAGATGTAAGCATATTGAGATGATTCTGCGTAACTCATACTGAAGAGAGAAGCATATGGAGATGACTCTGCGTATCTTATGGAAAATAATTGTAAGCATAAAGACATAGCACTGAATATCTTATATCAAAGAGATGTTATTGCGTATCTCATATTCAAGATGCATATTGATATGAAACTTTGTATTGCATACTATAGAGATTTCACAGTGATGAGTCTATGTAACTTATACAACGGAGATGTTAGTATATTGAGGTTACGGAAGCATATTTAAAGTAATAGTTGAAAGCCATTATTTTGGTATTTGGAGGCCTCTTAAGCATTAACAAGCTTAGATATTGAAATGAGAGAATGACAAGAGTATAAATGTCTTATTTTAGTTAGATAATATAGACCTTTATATTTTAATTATAGAATTTTAATTTATTTTTCTTTAATCTAAATCTACCTGCAGTAGCTTTTATTATAGGATAAAAATTGTTTTAATATTTGTTTTTAGCTCAAAGTGTAACTGTTCACTCTTTTTTTTTTTTATTATATCAAAAATACTTTATGTTCTATTATGAGGTATATTTTGTTGCTTAACGTACCTTTTATTTGAAGATTCCTAGCTGCTTTATTCTATTGCTAAACCACTTCACAAGCTCTGGCGGGAAATCACTCTTATCACATGTGATAATAATAATCGATGTATTTTATCATTTTAATTATAATATTTAACAATATTATAATTATATTTATGCTATTTTAAATAAGTAAAACGAAACATTAGTAGTATTTTGTGTTTTAATTTTAAAATGTTTTGTGAACATAATAAACTATCATTGATAAATTTTCGAGTGCTTGTTGTTCATCTTTGAATGCCTTTAATGTATAAAATGATTACATTGAATTAAAGGATATTTACTTTTAATAATATGTAATAACTTTCGTGAAAAAACATTTGAGAAATCTCAGCACAGTATACTGCACTACTGCAATACACTAGCCTGAGCGGTGAGTCTAGTTTGGCTAAATGAACTGGGCACACAGCGGACTACTCATAAGTGCCACCATGTACGGAGGATGTGCTTCCTAGATGATTGGATGTGTCAAAACTCTGGGGTAAATCAGTTGAGTGAGATTAGAGAGAGACCGTTTTTACGGGTTTAACGCAAAAAAAGGCATCGTTACCTTTTAAGAACTCGCCATACGTCTTTGCTTTTCGTGCAAAATTGACAAAAGCTTTCCCATCTTCACCATTTAAATTCTGTATTATCTGATGTTTTGATAACTGATGCTGGCCCAACCTAGTACATTCACCTGTATTTACCTAAACTTTACATTTATGTAAAAATACAAAATGTGTCATATTTATATTCTCACACTTATTTCCTATGTAATATAAGTGTCATCTCTATATGCTTACATCTATTTGCTATTATATATTAGTGTCATCTCTATATGCTTACATCTATTTCCTATGAAATAGAAGTGTCATCTCTATTGCTTATCTATTTGCTATTATATATTAGTGTCATCTCTATATGCTTACATCTAATTTCTATGAAATATAAGTGTCATCTCTATATGCTTACATCTATTTCCTATGAAATATAAGTGTCATCTCTATATGCTTACATCTATTTGCTATTATCATCTCTATATGCTATGTGTCATCTCTATATGCTTACATCTATTTCCTATGAAATATAAGTGTCATCTCTATATGCTTAAATCTATTTCCTATGAAATATAAGTGCCATCTCTATATGCTTACATCTTATTATGTATTTACAATAGTTACATAACATTAAACTTAAGTAAATTCAATAAATTGAAAATCAATTAGAAATCAAAATTCAACTGAGTATATTTTCTGTCAGAACAAAATGTAAACATAAGAAAACAGTGTCGTCAATAAAATAAAATAAACTAAATAAACATGACAACATTTCCCCCCCCCCTTAAAAAATTAGGGAGAATATCTCTGTGGTGCTCTTGGCTTCCTAGCGGATCGTCTTAGAGGTCCTTGTACATTAGCGGTAGGATTGTTGTTCAATAGAGGGTCCGAGACCAGAGTAGGCTGTCACAGCCTACTCTGGTCTCGGACCCAGCCGTCACGGCTGCTCAGTTCTTTGGAGCTGATCAACATGTCTTCTATGGAAAGACCCCTCTACTTCTACCGTGTAGTGCAGCTGGCCATCTCGACTGACGATTTTTCCTAAGATCCATTTCTGATTAGGTCTATTATATTGTCTTACCGCTACTGTTTCGCCTACTTTAAAAACTCTATCTTGTAGGCAAAGATTATCTTTATACTGTTTGTATTTAACAGTAGATCCACGTCAGGTCTCATGCAGGTCAATCTGGTTCGGAGTTCTCGCTTTAAGAAATAGTTGAGCTGGGCTTACTCCTGTTGTCATATTAGGGGCCCTTCGATACGCTAGTAAGAATGTTTGAAGCTTGTCAAACATTGTTCCAGGGAATCTTTTAGCGCTTTTAAGGTTTGTTTTAATGAGCCCACACACCTCTCTGCCTGACCATTAGACGAAGGATGAAAAAGGTGCACACGTAATATGTCTAATGCTATTCATTTTCAGAAAATCAGCAAACTCCTAACTAGTGAAAGCCGATCCATTGTCGCTGACCAAAATCTCTGAAAGTCCGTACCTTGCAAACAATTCTTTGAGCTTCCCGATAGTGGTTATCGTAGATGTTGAATTTACTAAGAATACTTCCATCCATTTGGAATATGCATCGGCTACTACCAGAAATGTGGAACCGCAAAAAGGACCAGCAAAGTCGACATGGATCCGTTCCCACTGTTTTAGAGGATATTCTTAATGATGAACTTCTGAATTCGTAGGATTCCTCTGATTTTCTAAGCAGCTTTTACAGCTTCTAGTCATGCTTTCTATCTCTGCATCCATCTTTTGCCAATATATTAATGAACGCGAAAGCCCTTTCATCTTAACCACCCCAATATGACATAAATGAAGTTCGTGCAACATTGCTTTTCTAAACTTTGAGGGCACATACAACCGGCTTCCTTGAAATATACATCCACTTTCTAAGGTGTACGAAGATAACTGCCCTCCTAGTTTAAGCTCATTGTACAATTTTTTCATTTCCAGGTCTTTTTGCGTTTCCTCGGCTACTTCTTTAGGTGAAATAGGTAGGGTGTCCATTTGTGATATTAAGTACAGTCCTAGATCATCCTGCCTGTATATTTCTTCTGACTTAAGAGGCAATCTAGACATACAATCCGCATTTCCATGATTGTCAGTTTTACGGTACCGAATATCGAACAGGAACCCTTGAAGAAACATTGCGTAGCGTAACAACCGGGCTGCGCTTAAACAGGGAAGTCCAGTTTTATTTCCAAAAATATGGACTAATGGCTGATGGTCTGTATATAGAATAAAACGTGGCTAACGCTTCTTTGTCTAATTGAGAATATTTTTTTGAGTTTTCTATAGTGTATTTGAAGCATAGGCTATGGGTCGTTCCTTACCATCCGGATACTGGTGTGATAACACGGCACCCATACCTACCGGACGCGTCTACAGCTAGAATTAGAGGCAACATCGGATCATAATGAGCTAAAATTTTAGAAGAAGTTAATTCTAATTTGATATTATTATAAGCACTTAAAGCACTTTCGCACTTTTTATTCCAAATGAAGGGTATGTCTTTTTTAGTCAATTCGTTTAGAGGGTATGCGACTGTTGAAACAGTCGCAGGCAGTTTTATAGGCAGTTGCCTATAAAACGTAACCATCCCCAAGAACGCTTTAACCTCTTTAACGTTTTTAGGCTGGGGAATGTCCTGTAATGCTTTTATTTTTTCTGCTGTCGTATGAATCCCGTTTCAATCAATTTTGAATCCCAGATAGATGACTTCACTTTTAAAAAAATCGCTTTTGGCCTTATTGACTCTTAAATTAACTGTAGACAGTCTTTTAAGAACGGTTTCAAGCCGGTCCATGTGTTCTTTTCTTGTTTCCCGTTATAGCAATATCATCAAAACACACACACTCCAGGAATATTCCCTAGCAACGAGTCCGTATATCTTTGCCACTCGGAGGGCGCTGAACTTATCCCAAACATTAATCTGTTGCACTTGTACAGTCCTTTATGGGTGTTAATTGTAAGAAGTTTAGTGCTATCTTCTGTTAACCTCATGTGTAGGTACGCTGTACTTAAGTCCAATCGCGTAAACTGTTCACCCCCGTTCAGTTTAGCAAATAATTCTTCTGTTCTTGGCAAAGGATATTGCGTTACGTGTATGTACGGATTCAGTGTTACACTATAGTTGGCGCATAGACGAATTTTCCCATTGGGCTTAACGACTGGCACTACCGGGGTTGCCCAATCTGAAAAAGAAACTTTAGAAATTACTTTTGTCCTTTCCAGATGGTCAATTTCTTCGTCTATTCTTGTTTTTAAAGCAAGAGGGACTGGTCTAGCTTTTCTGAAAATTGGTTTTGCGTCAGGTTTTAAATGTATTTGACA
>JACMZG010000711.1:0-15325 GCA_018340805.1 Microvelia longipes
GAAAAGACTTGAACAAATCTGCCGATGGCTTCTACAATTCTTGATGGAAATCGCTTATTTTCTAATGTTATTGTTTAAAAGCGTATTTAAGTGCTTAAAATGATCAAAATAAGCATGAAAATCACTATTTTAATAACTGGATTTCGATCAGAGAACCACAGTAAATTCACACACAAGTACAACTTATGCAATATGTCTGGAACGATCTAAAGTAGAAAACCGAAGTTTCTCGGTGTTTCCCACTGCTAAAATGCATGAAATAACACTGTTATATTGCTGAACATGTTAGGAAATAGATTGAAACAAATCTGCCGATGGCTTCTACAATTCTTGATGGAAATCGCTTATTTCTCTAATGTTATTGTTTAAAGCGTATTTAAGTGCTTAAAATGATCAAAATAAGCATGAAAATCACTATTTTAATAACTGGATTTCGATCAGAGAACCACAGTAAATCACACAAAGTACAACTTATGCAATATGTCTGGAACGAATCTAAAGTAGAAAACCGAAGTTTTCTCGTGTTTCCCACTGCTAAAATGCATGAAATAACACTGTTATATTGCTGAACATGTTAGGAAATAGATTGAAACAAATCTGCCGATGGCTTCTACAATTCTTGATGGAAATCGCTTATTTCTCTAATGTTATTGTTTAAAGCGTATTTAAGTGCTTAAAATGATCAAAATAAGCATGAAAATCACTATTTTAATAACTGGATTTCGATCAGAGAACCACAGTAAATCACACAAAGTACAACTTATGCAATATGTCTGGAACGAATCTAAAGTAGAAAACCGAAGTTTTCTCGTGTTTCCCACTGCTAAAATGCATGAAATAACACTGTTATATTGCTGAACATGTTAGGAAATAGATTGAAACAAATCTGCCGATGGCTTCTACAATTCTTGATGGAAATCGCTTATTTCTCTAATGTTATTGTTTAAAGCGTATTTAAGTGCTTAAAATGATCAAAATAAGCATGAAAATCACTATTTTAATAACTGGATTTCGATCAGAGAACCACAGTAAATCACACAAAGTACAACTTATGCAATATGTCTGGAACGAATCTAAAGTAGAAAACCGAAGTTTTCTCGTGTTTCCCACTGCTAAAATGCATGAAATAACACTGTTATATTGCTGAACATGTTAGGAAATAGATTGAAACAAATCTGCCGATGGCTTCTACAATTCTTGATGGAAATCGCTTATTTCTCTAATGTTATTGTTTAAAGCGTATTTAAGTGCTTAAAATGATCAAAATAAGCATGAAAATCACTATTTTAATAACTGGATTTCGATCAGAGAACCACAGTAAATCACACAAAGTACAACTTATGCAATATGTCTGGAACGAATCTAAAGTAGAAAACCGAAGTTTTCTCGTGTTTCCCACTGCTAAAATGCATGAAATAACACTGTTATATTGCTGAACATGTTAGGAAATAGATTGAAACAAATCTGCCGATGGCTTCTACAATTCTTGATGGAAATCGCTTATTTCTCTAATGTTATTGTTTAAAGCGTATTTAAGTGCTTAAAATGATCAAAATAAGCATGAAAATCACTATTTTAATAACTGGATTTCGATCAGAGAACCACAGTAAATCACACAAAGTACAACTTATGCAATATGTCTGGAACGAATCTAAAGTAGAAAACCGAAGTTTTCTCGTGTTTCCCACTGCTAAAATGCATGAAATAACACTGTTATATTGCTGAACATGTTAGGAAATAGATTGAAACAAATCTGCCGATGGCTTCTACAATTCTTGATGGAAATCGCTTATTTCTCTAAATGTTATTGTTTAAAGCGTATTTAAGTGCTTAAAATGATCAAAATAAGCATGAAAATCACTATTTTAATAACTGGATTTCGATCAGAGAACCACAGTAAATCACACAAAGTACAACTTATGCAATATGTCTGGAACGAATCTAAAGTAGAAAACCGAAGTTTTCTCGTGTTTCCCACTGCTAAAATGCATGAAATAACACTGTTATATTGCTGAACATGTTAGGAAATAGATTGAAACAAATCTGCCGATGGCTTCTACAATTCTTGATGGAAATCGCTTATTTCTCTAATGTTATTGTTTAAAGCGTATTTAAGTGCTTAAAATGATCAAAATAAGCATGAAAATCACTATTTTAATAACTGGATTTCGATCAGAGAACCACAGTAAATCACACAAAGTACAACTTATGCAATATGTCTGGAACGAATCTAAAGTAGAAAACCGAAGTTTTCTCGTGTTTCCCACTGCTAAAATGCATGAAATAACACTGTTATATTGCTGAACATGTTAGGAAATAGATTGAAACAAATCTGCCGATGGCTTCTACAATTCTTGATGGAAATCGCTTATTTCTCTAATGTTATTGTTTAAAGCGTATTTAAGTGCTTAAAATGATCAAAATAAGCATGAAAATCACTATTTTAATAACTGGATTTCGATCAGAGAACCACAGTAAATCACACAAAGTACAACTTATGCAATATGTCTGGAACGAATCTAAAGTAGAAAACCGAAGTTTTCTCGTGTTTCCCACTGCTAAAATGCATGAAATAACACTGTTATATTGCTGAACATGTTAGGAAATAGATTGAAACAAATCTGCCGATGGCTTCTACAATTCTTGATGGAAATCGCTTATTTCTCTAATGTTATTGTTTAAAGCGTATTTAAGTGCTTAAAATGATCAAAATAAGCATGAAAATCACTATTTTAATAACTGGATTTCGATCAGAGAACCACAGTAAATCACACAAAGTACAACTTATGCAATATGTCTGGAACGAATCTAAAGTAGAAACCGAAGTTTTCTCGTGTTTCCCACTGCTAAAATGCATGAAATAACACTGTTATATTGCTGAACATGTTAGGAAATAGATTGAAACAAATCTGCCGATGGCTTCTACAATTCTTGATGGAAATCGCTTATTTCTCTAATGTTATTGTTTAAAGCGTATTTAAGTGCTTAAAATGATCAAAATAAGCATGAAAATCACTATTTTAATAACTGGATTTCGATCAGAGAACCACAGTAAATCACACAAAGTACAACTTATGCAATATGTCTGGAACGAATCTAAAGTAGAAAACCGAAGTTTTCTCGTGTTTCCCACTGCTAAAATGCATGAAATAACACTGTTATATTGCTGAACATGTTAGGAAATAGATTGAAACAAATCTGCCGATGGCTTCTACAATTCTTGATGGAAATCGCTTATTTCTCTAATGTTATTGTTTAAAGCGTATTTAAGTGCTTAAAATGATCAAAATAAGCATGAAAATCACTATTTTAATAACTGGATTTCGATCAGAGAACCACAGTAAATCACACAAAGTACAACTTATGCAATATGTCTGGAACGAATCTAAAGTAGAAAACCGAAGTTTTCTCGTGTTTCCCACTGCTAAAATGCATGAAATAACACTGTTATATTGCTGAACATGTTAGGAAATAGATTGAAACAAATCTGCCGATGGCTTCTACAATTCTTGATGGAAATCGCTTATTTCTCTAATGTTATTGTTTAAAGCGTATTTAAGTGCTTAAAATGATCAAAATAAGCATGAAAATCACTATTTTAATAACTGGATTTCGATCAGAGAACCACAGTAAATCACACAAAGTACAACTTATGCAATATGTCTGGAACGAATCTAAAGTAGAAAACCGAAGTTTTCTCGTGTTTCCCACTGCTAAAATGCATGAAATAACACTGTTATATTGCTGAACATGTTAGGAAATAGATTGAAACAAATCTGCCGATGGCTTCTACAATTCTTGATGGAAATCGCTTATTTCTCTAATGTTATTGTTTAAAGCGTATTTAAGTGCTTAAAATGATCAAAATAAGCATGAAAATCACTATTTTAATAACTGGATTTCGATCAGAGAACCACAGTAAATCACACAAAGTACAACTTATGCAATATGTCTGGAACGAATCTAAAGTAGAAAACCGAAGTTTTCTCGTGTTTCCCACTGCTAAAATGCATGAAATAACACTGTTATATTGCTGAACATGTTAGGAAATAGATTGAAACAATCTGCCGATGGCTTCTACAATTCTTGATGGAAATCGCTTATTTCTCTAATGTTATTGTTTAAAGCGTATTTAAGTGCTTAAAATGATCAAAATAAGCATGAAAATCACTATTTTAATAACTGGATTTCGATCAGAGAACCACAGTAAATCACACAAAGTACAACTTATGCAATATGTCTGGAACGAATCTAAAGTAGAAAACCGAAGTTTTCTCGTGTTTCCCACTGCTAAAATGCATGAAATAACACTGTTATATTGCTGAACATGTTAGGAAATAGATTGAAACAAATCTGCCGATGGCTTCTACAATTCTTGATGGAAATCGCTTATTTCTCTAATGTTATTGTTTAAAGCGTATTTAAGTGCTTAAAATGATCAAAATAAGCATGAAAATCACTATTTTAATAACTGGATTTCGATCAGAGAACCACAGTAAATCACACAAAGTACAACTTATGCAATATGTCTGGAACGAATCTAAAGTAGAAAACCGAAGTTTTCTCGTGTTTCCCACTGCTAAAATGCATGAAATAACACTGTTATATTGCTGAACATGTTAGGAAATAGATTGAAACAAATCTGCCGATGGCTTCTACAATTCTTGATGGAAATCGCTTATTTCTCTAATGTTATTGTTTAAAGCGTATTTAAGTGCTTAAAATGATCAAAATAAGCATGAAAATCACTATTTTAATAACTGGATTTCGATCAGAGAACCACAGTAAATCACACAAAAGTACAACTTATGCAATATGTCTGGAACGAATCTAAAGTAGAAAACCGAAGTTTTCTCGTGTTTCCCACTGCTAAAATGCATGAAAACACTGTTATATTGCTGAACATGTTAGGAAATAGATTGAAACAAATCTGCCGATGGCTTCTACAATTCTTGATGGAAATCGCTTATTTCTCTAATGTTATTGTTTAAAGCGTATTTAAGTGCTTAAAATGATCAAAATAAGCATGAAAATCACTATTTTAATAACTGGATTTCGATCAGAGAACCACAGTAAATCACACAAAGTACAACTTATGCAATATGTCTGGAACGAATCTAAAGTAGAAAACCGAAGTTTTCTCGTGTTTCCCACTGCTAAAATGCATGAAATAACACTGTTATATTGCTGAACATGTTAGGAAATAGATTGAAACAATCTGCCGATGGCTTCTACAATTCTTGATGGAAATCGCTTATTTCTCTAATGTTATTGTTTAAAGCGTATTTAAGTGCTTAAAATGATCAAAATAAGCATGAAAATCACTATTTTAATAACTGGATTTCGATCAGAGAACCACAGTAAATCACACAAAGTACAACTTATGCAATATGTCTGGAACGAATCTAAAGTAGAAAACCGAAGTTTTCTCGTGTTTCCCACTGCTAAAATGCATGAAATAACACTGTTATATTGCTGACATGTTAGGAAATAGATTGAAACAAATCTGCCGATGGCTTCTACAATTCTTGATGGAAATCGCTTATTTCTCTAATGTTATTGTTTAAAGCGTATTTAAGTGCTTAAAATGATCAAAATAAGCATGAAAATCACTATTTTAATAACTGGATTTCGATCAGAGAACCACAGTAAATCACACAAAGTACAACTTATGCAATATGTCTGGAACGAATCTAAAGTAGAAAACCGAAGTTTTCTCGTGTTTCCCACTGCTAAAATGCATGAAATAACACTGTTATATTGCTGAACATGTTAGGAAATAGATTGAAACAAATCTGCCGATGGCTTCTACAATTCTTGATGGAAATCGCTTATTTCTCTAATGTTATTGTTTAAAGCGTATTTAAGTGCTTAAAATGATCAAAATAAGCATGAAAATCACTATTTTAATAACTGGATTTCGATCAGAGAACCACAGTAAATCACACAAAGTACAACTTATGCAATATGTCTGGAACGAATCTAAAGTAGAAAACCGAAGTTTTCTCGTGTTTCCCACTGCTAAAATGCATGAAATAACACTGTTATATTGCTGAACATGTTAGGAAATAGATTGAAACAAATCTGCCGATGGCTTCTACAATTCTTGATGGAAATCGCTTATTTCTCTAATGTTATTGTTTAAAGCGTATTTAAGTGCTTAAAATGATCAAAATAAGCATGAAAATCACTATTTTAATAACTGGATTTCGATCAGAGAACCACAGTAAATCACACAAAGTACAACTTATGCAATATGTCTGGAACGAATCTAAAGTAGAAACCGAAGTTTTCTCGTGTTTCCCACTGCTAAAATGCATGAAATAACACTGTTATATTGCTGAACATGTTAGGAAATAGATTGAAACAAATCTGCCGATGGCTTCTACAATTCTTGATGGAAATCGCTTATTTCTCTAATGTTATTGTTTAAAGCGTATTTAAGTGCTTAAAATGATCAAAATAAGCATGAAAATCACTATTTTAATAACTGGATTTCGATCAGAGAACCACAGTAAATCACACAAAGTACAACTTATGCAATATGTGGAACGAATCTAAAGTAGAAAACCGAAGTTTTCTCGTGTTTCCCACTGCTAAAATGCATGAAATAACACTGTTATATTGCTGAACATGTTAGGAAATAGATTGAAACAAATCTGCCGATGGCTTCTACAATTCTTGATGGAAATCGCTTATTTCTCTAATGTTATTGTTTAAAGCGTATTTAAGTGCTTAAAATGATCAAAATAAGCATGAAAATCACTATTTTAATAACTGGATTTCGATCAGAGAACCACAGTAAATCACACAAAGTACAACTTATGCAATATGTCTGGAACGAATCTAAAGTAGAAAACCGAAGTTTTCTCGTGTTTCCCACTGCTAAATGCATGAAATAACACTGTTATATTGCTGAACATGTTAGGAAATAGATTGAAACAAATCTGCCGATGGCTTCTACAATTCTTGATGGAAATCGCTTATTTCTCTAATGTTATTGTTTAAAGCGTATTTAAGTGCTTAAAATGATCAAAATAAGCATGAAATCACTATTTTAATAACTGGATTTCGATCAGAGAACCACAGTAAATCACACAAAGTACAACTTATGCAATATGTCTGGAACGAATCTAAAGTAGAAAACCGAAGTTTTCTCGTGTTTCCCACTGCTAAAATGCATGAAATAACACTGTTATATTGCTGAACATGTTAGGAAATAGATTGAAACAAATCTGCCGATGGCTTCTACAATTCTTGATGGAAATCGCTTATTTCTCTAATGTTATTGTTTAAAGCGTATTTAAGTGCTTAAAATGATCAAAATAAGCATGAAAATCACTATTTTAATACTGGATTTCGATCAGAGAACCACAGTAAATCACACAAAGTACAACTTATGCAATATGTCTGGAACGAATCTAAAGTAGAAAACCGAAGTTTTCTCGTGTTTCCCACTGCTAAAATGCATGAAATAACACTGTTATATTGCTGAACATGTTAGGAAATAGATTGAAACAAATCTGCCGATGGCTTCTACAATTCTTGATGGAAATCGCTTATTTCTCTAATGTTATTGTTTAAAGCGTATTTAAGTGCTTAAAATGATCAAAATAAGCATGAAAATCACTATTTTAATAACTGGATTTCGATCAGAGAACCACAGTAAATCACACAAAGTACAACTTATGCAATATGTCTGGAACGAATCTAAAGTAGAAAACCGAAGTTTTCTCGTGTTTCCCACTGCTAAAATGCATGAAATAACACTGTTATATTGCTGAACATGTTAGGAAATAGATTGAAACAAATCTGCCGATGGCTTCTACAATTCTTGATGGAAATCGCTTATTTCTCTAATGTTATTGTTTAAAGCGTATTTAAGTGCTTAAAATGATCAAAATAAGCATGAAAATCACTATTTTAATAACTGGATTTCGATCAGAGAACCACAGTAAATCACACAAAGTACAACTTATGCAATATGTCTGGAACGAATCTAAAGTAGAAAACCGAAGTTTTCTCGTGTTTCCCACTGCTAAAATGCATGAAATAACACTGTTATATTGCTGAACATGTTAGGAAATAGATTGAAACAAATCTGCCGATGGCTTCTACAATTCTTGATGGAAATCGCTTATTTCTCTAATGTTATTGTTTAAAGCGTATTTAAGTGCTTAAAATGATCAAAATAAGCATGAAAATCACTATTTTAATAACTGGATTTCGATCAGAGAACCACAGTAAATCACACAAAGTACAACTTATGCAATATGTCTGGAACGAATCTAAAGTAGAAAACCGAAGTTTTCTCGTGTTTCCCACTGCTAAAATGCATGAAATAACACTGTTATATTGCTGAACATGTTAGGAAATAGATTGAAACAAATCTGCCGATGGCTTCTACAATTCTTGATGGAAATCGCTTATTTCTCTAATGTTATTGTTTAAAGCGTATTTAAGTGCTTAAAATGATCAAAATAAGCATGAAAATCACTATTTTAATAACTGGATTTCGATCAGAGAACCACAGTAAATCACACAAAGTACAACTTATGCAATATGTCTGGAACGAATCTAAAGTAGAAAACCGAAGTTTTCTCGTGTTTCCCACTGCTAAAATGCATGAAATAACACTGTTATATTGCTGAACATGTTAGGAAATAGATTGAAACAAATCTGCCGATGGCTTCTACAATTCTTGATGGAAATCGCTTATTTCTCTAATGTTATTGTTTAAAGCGTATTTAAGTGCTTAAAATGATCAAAATAAGCATGAAAATCACTATTTTAATACTGGATTTCGATCAGAGAACCACAGTAAATCACACAAAGTACAACTTATGCAATATGTCTGGAACGAATCTAAAGTAGAAAACCGAAGTTTTCTCGTGTTTCCCACTGCTAAAATGCATGAAATAACACTGTTATATTGCTGAACATGTTAGGAAATAGATTGAAACAAATGCCGATGGCTTCTACAATTCTTGATGGAAATCGCTTATTTCTCTAATGTTATTGTTTAAAGCGTATTTAAGTGCTTAAAATGATCAAAATAAGCATGAAAATCACTATTTTAATAACTGGATTTCGATCAGAGAACCACAGTAAATCACACAAAGTACAACTTATGCAATATGTCTGGAACGAATCTAAAGTAGAAAACCGAAGTTTTCTCGTGTTTCCCACTGCTAAAATGCATGAAATAACACTGTTATATTGCTGAACATGTTAGGAAATAGATTGAAACAAATCTGCCGATGGCTTCTACAATTCTTGATGGAAATCGCTTATTTCTCTAATGTTATTGTTTAAAGCGTATTTAAGTGCTTAAAATGATCAAAATAAGCATGAAAATCACTATTTTAATAACTGGATTTCGATCAGAGAACCACAGTAAATCACACAAAGTACAACTTATGCAATATGTCTGGAACGAATCTAAAGTAGAAAACGAAGTTTTCTCGTGTTTCCCACTGCTAAAATGCATGAAATAACACTGTTATATTGCTGAACATGTTAGGAAATAGATTGAACAAATCTGCCGATGGCTTCTACAATTCTTGATGGAAATCGCTTATTTCTCTAATGTTATTGTTTAAAGCGTATTTAAGTGCTTAAAATGATCAAAATAAGCATGAAAATCACTATTTTAATAACTGGATTTCGATCAGAGAACCACAGTAAATCACACAAAGTACAACTTATGCAATATGTCTGGAACGAATCTAAAGTAGAAAACCGAAGTTTTCTCGTGTTTCCCACTGCTAAAATGCATGAAATAACACTGTTATATTGCTGAACATGTTAGGAAATAGATTGAAACAAATCTGCCGATGGCTTCTACAATTCTTGATGGAAATCGCTTATTTCTCTAATGTTATTGTTTAAAGCGTATTTAAGTGCTTAAAATGATCAAAATAAGCATGAAAATCACTATTTTAATAACTGGATTTCGATCAGAGAACCACAGTAAATCACACAAAGTACAACTTATGCAATATGTCTGGAACGAATCTAAAGTAGAAAACCGAAGTTTTCTCGTGTTTCCCACTGCTAAAATGCATGAAATAACACTGTTATATTGCTGAACATGTTAGGAAATAGATTGAAACAAATCTGCCGATGGCTTCTACAATTCTTGATGGAAATCGCTTATTTCTCTAATGTTATTGTTTAAAGCGTATTTAAGTGCTTAAAATGATCAAAATAAGCATGAAAATCACTATTTTAATAACTGGATTTCGATCAGAGAACCACAGTAAATCACACAAAGTACAACTTATGCAATATGTCTGGAACGAATCTAAAGTAGAAAACCGAAGTTTTCTCGTGTTTCCCACTGCTAAAATGCATGAAATAACACTGTTATATTGCTGAACATGTTAGGAAATAGATTGAAACAAATCTGCCGATGGCTTCTACAATTCTTGATGGAAATCGCTTATTTCTCTAATGTTATTGTTTAAAGCGTATTTAAGTGCTTAAAATGATCAAAATAAGCATGAAAATCACTATTTTAATAACTGGATTTCGATCAGAGAACCACAGTAAATCACACAAAGTACAACTTATGCAATATGTCTGGAACGAATCTAAAGTAGAAAACCGAAGTTTTCTCGTGTTTCCCACTGCTAAAATGCATGAAATAACACTGTTATATTGCTGAACATGTTAGGAAATAGATTGAAACAAATCTGCCGATGGCTTCTACAATTCTTGATGGAAATCGCTTATTTCTCTAATGTTATTGTTTAAAGCGTATTTAAGTGCTTAAAATGATCAAAATAAGCATGAAAATCACTATTTTAATAACTGGATTTCGATCAGAGAACCACAGTAAATCACACAAAGTACAACTTATGCAATATGTCTGGAACGAATCTAAAGTAGAAAACCGAAGTTTTCTCGTGTTTCCCACTGCTAAAATGCATGAAATAACACTGTTATATTGCTGAACATGTTAGGAAATAGATTGAAACAAATCTGCCGATGGCTTCTACAATTCTTGATGGAAATCGCTTATTTCTCTAATGTTATTGTTTAAAGCGTATTTAAGTGCTTAAAATGATCAAAATAAGCATGAAAATCACTATTTTAATAACTGGATTTCGATCAGAGAACCACAGTAAATCACACAAAGTACAACTTATGCAATATGTCTGGAACGAATCTAAAGTAGAAAACCGAAGTTTTCTCGTGTTTCCCACTGCTAAAATGCATGAAATAACACTGTTATATTGCTGAACATGTTAGGAAATAGATTGAAACAAATCTGCCGATGGCTTCTACAATTCTTGATGGAAATCGCTTATTTCTCTAATGTTATTGTTTAAAGCGTATTTAAGTGCTTAAAATGATCAAAATAAGCATGAAAATCACTATTTTAATAACTGGATTTCGATCAGAGAACCACAGTAAATCACACAAAGTACAACTTATGCAATATGTCTGGAACGAATCTAAAGTAGAAAACCGAAGTTTTCTCGTGTTTCCCACTGCTAAAATGCATGAAATAACACTGTTATATTGCTGAACATGTTAGGAAATAGATTGAAACAAATCTGCCGATGGCTTCTACAATTCTTGATGGAAATCGCTTATTTCTCTAATGTTATTGTTTAAAGCGTATTTAAGTGCTTAAAATGATCAAAATAAGCATGAAAATCACTATTTTAATAACTGGATTTCGATCAGAGAACCACAGTAAATCACACAAAGTACAACTTATGCAATATGTCTGGAACGAATCTAAAGTAGAAAACCGAAGTTTTCTCGTGTTTCCCACTGCTAAAATGCATGAAATAACACTGTTATATTGCTGAACATGTTAGGAAATAGATTGAAACAAATCTGCCGATGGCTTCTACAATTCTTGATGGAAATCGCTTATTTCTCTAATGTTATTGTTTAAAGCGTATTTAAGTGCTTAAATGATCAAAATAAGCATGAAAATCACTATTTTAATAACTGGATTTCGATCAGAGAACCACAGTAAATCACACAAAGTACAACTTATGCAATATGTCTGGAACGAATCTAAAGTAGAAAACCGAAGTTTTCTCGTGTTTCCCACTGCTAAAATGCATGAAATAACACTGTTATATTGCTGAACATGTTAGGAAATAGATTGAAACAAATCTGCCGATGGCTTCTACAATTCTTGATGGAAATCGCTTATTTCTCTAATGTTATTGTTTAAAGCGTATTTAAGTGCTTAAAATGATCAAAATAAGCATGAAAATCACTATTTTAATAACTGGATTTCGATCAGAGAACCACAGTAAATCACACAAAGTACAACTTATGCAATATGTCTGGAACGAATCTAAAGTAGAAAACCGAAGTTTTCTCGTGTTTCCCACTGCTAAAATGCATGAAATAACACTGTTATATTGCTGAACATGTTAGGAAATAGATTGAAACAAATCTGCCGATGGCTTCTACAATTCTTGATGGAAATCGCTTATTTCTCTAATGTTATTGTTTAAAGCGTATTTAAGTGCTTAAAATGATCAAAATAAGCATGAAAATCACTATTTTAATAACTGGATTTCGATCAGAGAACCACAGTAAATCACACAAAGTACAACTTATGCAATATGTCTGGAACGAATCTAAAGTAGAAAACCGAAGTTTTCTCGTGTTTCCCACTGCTAAAATGCATGAAATAACACTGTTATATTGCTGAACATGTTAGGAAATAGATTGAAACAAATCTGCCGATGGCTTCTACAATTCTTGATGGAAATCGCTTATTTCTCTAATGTTATTGTTTAAAGCGTATTTAAGTGCTTAAAATGATCAAAATAAGCATGAAAATCACTATTTTAATAACTGGATTTCGATCAGAGAACCACAGTAAATCACACAAAGTACAACTTATGCAATATGTCTGGAACGAATCTAAAGTAGAAAACCGAAGTTTTCTCGTGTTTCCCACTGCTAAAATGCATGAAATAACACTGTTATATTGCTGAACATGTTAGGAAATAGATTGAAACAAATCTGCCGATGGCTTCTACAATTCTTGATGGAAATCGCTTATTTCTCTAATGTTATTGTTTAAAGCGTATTTAAGTGCTTAAAATGATCAAAATAAGCATGAAAATCACTATTTTAATAACTGGATTTCGATCAGAGAACCACAGTAAATCACACAAAGTACAACTTATGCAATATGTCTGGAACGAATCTAAAGTAGAAAACCGAAGTTTTCTCGTGTTTCCCACTGCTAAAATGCATGAAATAACACTGTTATATTGCTGAACATGTTAGGAAATAGATTGAAACAAATCTGCCGATGGCTTCTACAATTCTTGATGGAAATCGCTTATTTCTCTAATGTTATTGTTTAAAGCGTATTTAAGTGCTTAAAATGATCAAAATAAGCATGAAAATCACTATTTTAATAACTGGATTTCGATCAGAGAACCACAGTAAATCACACAAAGTACAACTTATGCAATATGTCTGGAACGAATCTAAAGTAGAAAACCGAAGTTTTCTCGTGTTTCCCACTGCTAAAATGCATGAAATAACACTGTTATATTGCTGAACATGTTAGGAAATAGATTGAAACAAATCTGCCGATGGCTTCTACAATTCTTGATGGAAATCGCTTATTTCTCTAATGTTATTGTTTAAAGCGTATTTAAGTGCTTAAAATGATCAAAATAAGCATGAAAATCACTATTTTAATAACTGGATTTCGATCAGAGAACCACAGTAAATCACACAAAGTACAACTTATGCAATATGTCTGGAACGAATCTAAAGTAGAAAACCGAAGTTTTCTCGTGTTTCCCACTGCTAAAATGCATGAAATAACACTGTTATATTGCTGAACATGTTAGGAAATAGATTGAAACAAATCTGCCGATGGCTTCTACAATTCTTGATGGAAATCGCTTATTTCTCTAATGTTATTGTTTAAAGCGTATTTAAGTGCTTAAAATGATCAAAATAAGCATGAAAATCACTATTTTAATAACTGGATTTCGATCAGAGAACCACAGTAAATCACACAAAGTACAACTTATGCAATATGTCTGGAACGAATCTAAAGTAGAAAACCGAAGTTTTCTCGTGTTTCCCACTGCTAAAATGCATGAAATAACACTGTTATATTGCTGAACATGTTAGGAAATAGATTGAAACAAATCTGCCGATGGCTTCTACAATTCTTGATGGAAATCGCTTATTTCTCTAATGTTATTGTTTAAAGCGTATTTAAGTGCTTAAAATGATCAAAATAAGCATGAAAATCACTATTTTAATAACTGGATTTCGATCAGAGAACCACAGTAAATCACACAAAGTACAACTTATGCAATATGTCTGGAACGAATCTAAAGTAGAAAACCGAAGTTTTCTCGTGTTTCCCACTGCTAAAATGCATGAAATAACACTGTTATATTGCTGAACATGTTAGGAAATAGATTGAAACAAATCTGCCGATGGCTTCTACAATTCTTGATGGAAATCGCTTATTTCTCTAATGTTATTGTTTAAAGCGTATTTAAGTGCTTAAAATGATCAAAATAAGCATGAAAATCACTATTTTAATAACTGGATTTCGATCAGAGAACCACAGTAAATCACACAAAGTACAACTTATGCAATATGTCTGGAACGAATCTAAAGTAGAAAACCGAAGTTTTCTCGTGTTTCCCACTGCTAAAATGCATGAAATAACACTGTTATATTGCTGAACATGTTAGGAAATAGATTGAAACAAATCTGCCGATGGCTTCTACAATTCTTGATGGAAATCGCTTATTTCTCTAATGTTATTGTTTAAAGCGTATTTAAGTGCTTAAAATGATCAAAATAAGCATGAAAATCACTATTTTAATAACTGGATTTCGATCAGAGAACCACAGTAAATCACACAAAGTACAACTTATGCAATATGTCTGGAACGAATCTAAAGTAGAAAACCGAAGTTTTCTCGTGTTTCCCACTGCTAAAATGCATGAAATAACACTGTTATATTGCTGAACATGTTAGGAAATAGATTGAAACAAATCTGCCGATGGCTTCTACAATTCTTGATGGAAATCGCTTATTTCTCTAATGTTATTGTTTAAAGCGTATTTAAGTGCTTAAAATGATCAAAATAAGCATGAAAATCACTATTTTAATAACTGGATTTCGATCAGAGAACCACAGTAAATCACACAAAGTACAACTTATGCAATATGTCTGGAACGAATCTAAAGTAGAAAACCGAAGTTTTCTCGTGTTTCCCACTGCTAAAATGCATGAAATAACACTGTTATATTGCTGAACATGTTAGGAAATAGATTGAAACAAATCTGCG
>JACMZG010000712.1:0-15322 GCA_018340805.1 Microvelia longipes
TAACTGGATTTCGATCAGAGAACCACAGTAAATCACACAAAGTACAACTTATGCAATATGTCTGGAACGAATCTAAAGTAAAAACCGAAGTTTTCTCGTGTTTCCCACTGCTAAAATGCATGAAATAACACTGTTATATTGCTGAACATGTTAGGAAATAGATTGAAACAAATCTGCCGATGGCTTCTACAATTCTTGATGGAAATCGCTTATTTCTCTAATGTTATTGTTTAAAGCGTATTTAAGTGCTTAAAATGATCAAAAATAAGCATGAAAATCACTATTTTAATAACTGGATTTCGATCAGAGAACCACAGTAAATCACACAAAGTACAACTTATGCAATATGTCTGGAACGAATCTAAAGTAGAAAACCGAAGTTTTCTCGTGTTTCCCACTGCTAAAATGCATGAAATAACACTGTTATATTGCTGAACATGTTAGGAAATAGATTGAAACAAATCTGCCGATGGCTTCTACAATTCTTGATGGAAATCGCTTATTTCTCTAATGTTATTGTTTAAAGCGTATTTAAGTGCTTAAAATGATCAAAATAAGCATGAAAATCACTATTTTAATAACTGGATTTCGATCAGAGAGAACCACAGTAAATCACACAAAGTACAACTTATGCAATATGTCTGGAACGAATCTAAAGTAGAAAACCGAAGTTTTCTCGTGTTTCCCACTGCTAAAATGCATGAAATAACACTGTTATATTGCTGAACATGTTAGGAAATAGATTGAAACAAATCTGCCGATGGCTTCTACAATTCTTGATGGAAATCGCTTATTTCTCTAATGTTATTGTTTAAAGCGTATTTAAGTGCTTAAAATGATCAAAATAAGCATGAAAATCACTATTTTAATAACTGGATTTCGATCAGAGAACCACAGTAAATCACACAAAGTACAACTTATGCAATATGTCTGGAACGAATCTAAAGTAGAAAACCGAAGTTTTCTCGTGTTTCCCACTGCTAAAATGCATGAAATAACACTGTTATATTGCTGAACATGTTAGGAAATAGATTGAAACAAATCTGCCGATGGCTTCTACAATTCTTGATGGAAATCGCTTATTTCTCTAATGTTATTGTTTAAAGCGTATTTAAGTGCTTAAAATGATCAAAATAAGCATGAAAATCACTATTTTAATAACTGGATTTCGATCAGAGAACCACAGTAAATCACACAAAGTACAACTTATGCAATATGTCTGGAACGAATCTAAAGTAGAAAACCGAAGTTTTCTCGTGTTTCCCACTGCTAAAATGCATGAAATAACACTGTTATATTGCTGAACATGTTAGGAAATAGATTGAAACAAATCTGCCGATGGCTTCTACAATTCTTGATGGAAATCGCTTATTTCTCTAATGTTATTGTTTAAAGCGTATTTAAGTGCTTAAAATGATCAAAATAAGCATGAAAATCACTATTTTAATAACTGGATTTCGATCAGAGAACCACAGTAAATCACACAAAGTACAACTTATGCAATATGTCTGGAACGAATCTAAAGTAGAAAACCGAAGTTTTCTCGTGTTTCCCACTGCTAAAATGCATGAAATAACACTGTTATATTGCTGAACATGTTAGGAAATAGATTGAAACAAATCTGCCGATGGCTTCTACAATTCTTGATGGAAATCGCTTATTTCTCTAATGTTATTGTTTAAAGCGTATTTAAGTGCTTAAAATGATCAAAATAAGCATGAAAATCACTATTTTAATAACTGGATTTCGATCAGAGAACCACAGTAAATCACACAAAGTACAACTTATGCAATATGTCTGGAACGAATCTAAAGTAGAAAACCGAAGTTTTCTCGTGTTTCCCACTGCTAAAATGCATGAAATAACACTGTTATATTGCTGAACATGTTAGGAAATAGATTGAAACAAATCTGCCGATGGCTTCTACAATTCTTGATGGAAATCGCTTATTTCTCTAATGTTATTGTTTAAAGCGTATTTAAGTGCTTAAAATGATCAAAATAAGCATGAAAATCACTATTTTAATAACTGGATTTCGATCAGAGAACCACAGTAAATCACACAAAGTACAACTTATGCAATATGTCTGGAACGAATCTAAAGTAGAAAACCGAAGTTTTCTCGTGTTTCCCACTGCTAAAATGCATGAAATAACACTGTTATATTGCTGAACATGTTAGGAAATAGATTGAAACAAATCTGCCGATGGCTTCTACAATTCTTGATGGAAATCGCTTATTTCTCTAATGTTATTGTTTAAAGCGTATTTAAGTGCTTAAAATGATCAAAATAAGCATGAAAATCACTATTTTAATAACTGGATTTCGATCAGAGAACCACAGTAAATCACACAAAGTACAACTTATGCAATATGTCTGGAACGAATCTAAAGTAGAAAACCGAAGTTTTCTCGTGTTTCCCACTGCTAAAATGCATGAAATAACACTGTTATATTGCTGAACATGTTAGGAAATAGATTGAAACAAATCTGCCGATGGCTTCTACAATTCTTGATGGAAATCGCTTATTTCTCTAATGTTATTGTTTAAAGCGTATTTAAGTGCTTAAAATGATCAAAATAAGCATGAAAATCACTATTTTAATAACTGGATTTCGATCAGAGAACCACAGTAAATCACACAAAGTACAACTTATGCAATATGTCTGGAACGAATCTAAAGTAGAAAACCGAAGTTTTCTCGTGTTTCCCACTGCTAAAATGCATGAAATAACACTGTTATATTGCTGAACATGTTAGGAAATAGATTGAAACAAATCTGCCGATGGCTTCTACAATTCTTGATGGAAATCGCTTATTTCTCTAATGTTATTGTTTAAAGCGTATTTAAGTGCTTAAAATGATCAAAATAAGCATGAAAATCACTATTTTAATAACTGGATTTCGATCAGAGAACCACAGTAAATCACACAAAGTACAACTTATGCAATATGTCTGGAACGAATCTAAAGTAGAAAACCGAAGTTTTCTCGTGTTTCCCACTGCTAAAATGCATGAAATAACACTGTTATATTGCTGAACATGTTAGGAAATAGATTGAAACAAATCTGCCGATGGCTTCTACAATTCTTGATGGAAATCGCTTATTTCTCTAATGTTATTGTTTAAAGCGTATTTAAGTGCTTAAAATGATCAAAATAAGCATGAAAATCACTATTTTAATAACTGGATTTCGATCAGAGAACCACAGTAAATCACACAAAGTACAACTTATGCAATATGTCTGGAACGAATCTAAAGTAGAAAACCGAAGTTTTCTCGTGTTTCCCACTGCTAAAATGCATGAAATAACACTGTTATATTGCTGAACATGTTAGGAAATAGATTGAAACAAATCTGCCGATGGCTTCTACAATTCTTGATGGAAATCGCTTATTTCTCTAATGTTATTGTTTAAAGCGTATTTAAGTGCTTAAAATGATCAAAATAAGCATGAAAATCACTATTTTAATAACTGGATTTCGATCAGAGAACCACAGTAAATCACACAAAGTACAACTTATGCAATATGTCTGGAACGAATCTAAAGTAGAAAACCGAAGTTTTCTCGTGTTTCCCACTGCTAAAATGCATGAAATAACACTGTTATATTGCTGAACATGTTAGGAAATAGATTGAAACAAATCTGCCGATGGCTTCTACAATTCTTGATGGAAATCGCTTATTTCTCTAATGTTATTGTTTAAAGCGTATTTAAGTGCTTAAAATGATCAAAATAAGCATGAAAATCACTATTTTAATAACTGGATTTCGATCAGAGAACCACAGTAAATCACACAAAGTACAACTTATGCAATATGTCTGGAACGAATCTAAAGTAGAAAACCGAAGTTTTCTCGTGTTTCCCACTGCTAAAATGCATGAAATAACACTGTTATATTGCTGAACATGTTAGGAAATAGATTGAAACAAATCTGCCGATGGCTTCTACAATTCTTGATGGAAATCGCTTATTTCTCTAATGTTATTGTTTAAAGCGTATTTAAGTGCTTAAAATGATCAAAATAAGCATGAAAATCACTATTTTAATAACTGGATTTCGATCAGAGAACCACAGTAAATCACACAAAGTACAACTTATGCAATATGTCTGGAACGAATCTAAAGTAGAAAACCGAAGTTTTCTCGTGTTTCCCACTGCTAAAATGCATGAAATAACACTGTTATATTGCTGAACATGTTAGGAAATAGATTGAAACAAATCTGCCGATGGCTTCTACAATTCTTGATGGAAATCGCTTATTTCTCTAATGTTATTGTTTAAAGCGTATTTAAGTGCTTAAAATGATCAAAATAAGCATGAAAATCACTATTTTAATAACTGGATTTCGATCAGAGAACCACAGTAAATCACACAAAGTACAACTTATGCAATATGTCTGGAACGAATCTAAAGTAGAAAACCGAAGTTTTCTCGTGTTTCCCACTGCTAAAATGCATGAAATAACACTGTTATTGCTGAACATGTTAGGAAATAGATTGAAACAAATCTGCCGATGGCTTCTACAATTCTTGATGGAAATCGCTTATTTCTCTAATGTTATTGTTTAAAGCGTATTTAAGTGCTTAAAATGATCAAAATAAGCATGAAAATCACTATTTTAATAACTGGATTTCGATCAGAGAACCACAGTAAATCACACAAAGTACAACTTATGCAATATGTCTGGAACGAATCTAAAGTAGAAAACCGAAGTTTTCTCGTGTTTCCCACTGCTAAAATGCATGAAATAACACTGTTATATTGCTGAACATGTTAGGAAATAGATTGAAACAAATCTGCCGATGGCTTCTACAATTCTTGATGGAAATCGCTTATTTCTCTAATGTTATTGTTTAAAGCGTATTTAAGTGCTTAAAATGATCAAAATAAGCATGAAAATCACTATTTTAATAACTGGATTTCGATCAGAGAACCACAGTAAATCACACAAAGTACAACTTATGCAATATGTCTGGAACGAATCTAAAGTAGAAAACCGAAGTTTTCTCGTGTTTCCCACTGCTAAAATGCATGAAATAACACTGTTATATTGCTGAACATGTTAGGAAATAGATTGAAACAAATCTGCCGATGGCTTCTACAATTCTTGATGGAAATCGCTTATTTCTCTAATGTTATTGTTTAAAGCGTATTTAAGTGCTTAAAATGATCAAAATAAGCATGAAAATCACTATTTTAATAACTGGATTTCGATCAGAGAACCACAGTAAATCACACAAAGTACAACTTATGCAATATGTCTGGAACGAATCTAAAGTAGAAAACCGAAGTTTTCTCGTGTTTCCCACTGCTAAAATGCATGAAATAACACTGTTATATTGCTGAACATGTTAGGAAATAGATTGAAACAAATCTGCCGATGGCTTCTACAATTCTTGATGGAAATCGCTTATTTCTCTAATGTTATTGTTTAAAGCGTATTTAAGTGCTTAAAATGATCAAAATAAGCATGAAAATCACTATTTTAATAACTGGATTTCGATCAGAGAACCACAGTAAATCACACAAAGTACAACTTATGCAATATGTCTGGAACGAATCTAAAGTAGAAAACCGAAGTTTTCTCGTGTTTCCCACTGCTAAAATGCATGAAATAACACTGTTATATTGCTGAACATGTTAGGAAATAGATTGAAACAAATCTGCCGATGGCTTCTACAATTCTTGATGGAAATCGCTTATTTCTCTAATGTTATTGTTTAAAGCGTATTTAAGTGCTTAAAATGATCAAAATAAGCATGAAAATCACTATTTTAATAACTGGATTTCGATCAGAGAACCACAGTAAATCACACAAAGTACAACTTATGCAATATGTCTGGAACGAATCTAAAGTAGAAAACCGAAGTTTTCTCGTGTTTCCCACTGCTAAAATGCATGAAATAACACTGTTATATTGCTGAACATGTTAGGAAATAGATTGAAACAAATCTGCCGATGGCTTCTACAATTCTTGATGGAAATCGCTTATTTCTCTAATGTTATTGTTTAAAGCGTATTTAAGTGCTTAAAATGATCAAAATAAGCATGAAAATCACTATTTTAATAACTGGATTTCGATCAGAGAACCACAGTAAATCACACAAAGTACAACTTATGCAATATGTCTGGAACGAATCTAAAGTAGAAAACCGAAGTTTTCTCGTGTTTCCCACTGCTAAAATGCATGAAATAACACTGTTATATTGCTGAACATGTTAGGAAATAGATTGAAACAAATCTGCCGATGGCTTCTACAATTCTTGATGGAAATCGCTTATTTCTCTAATGTTATTGTTTAAAGCGTATTTAAGTGCTTAAAATGATCAAAATAAGCATGAAAATCACTATTTTAATAACTGGATTTCGATCAGAGAACCACAGTAAATCACACAAAGTACAACTTATGCAATATGTCTGGAACGAATCTAAAGTAGAAAACCGAAGTTTTCTCGTGTTTCCCACTGCTAAAATGCATGAAATAACACTGTTATATTGCTGAACATGTTAGGAAATAGATTGAAACAAATCTGCCGATGGCTTCTACAATTCTTGATGGAAATCGCTTATTTCTCTAATGTTATTGTTTAAAGCGTATTTAAGTGCTTAAAATGATCAAAATAAGCATGAAAATCACTATTTTAATAACTGGATTTCGATCAGAGAACCACAGTAAATCACACAAAGTACAACTTATGCAATATGTCTGGAACGAATCTAAAGTAGAAAACCGAAGTTTTCTCGTGTTTCCCACTGCTAAAATGCATGAAATAACACTGTTATATTGCTGAACATGTTAGGAAATAGATTGAAACAAATCTGCCGATGGCTTCTACAATTCTTGATGGAAATCGCTTATTTCTCTAATGTTATTGTTTAAAGCGTATTTAAGTGCTTAAAATGATCAAAATAAGCATGAAAATCACTATTTTAATAACTGGATTTCGATCAGAGAACCACAGTAAATCACACAAAGTACAACTTATGCAATATGTCTGGAACGAATCTAAAGTAGAAAACCGAAGTTTTCTCGTGTTTCCCACTGCTAAAATGCATGAAATAACACTGTTATATTGCTGAACATGTTAGGAAATAGATTGAAACAAATCTGCCGATGGCTTCTACAATTCTTGATGGAAATCGCTTATTTCTCTAATGTTATTGTTTAAAGCGTATTTAAGTGCTTAAAATGATCAAAATAAGCATGAAAATCACTATTTTAATAACTGGATTCGATCAGAGAACCACAGTAAATCACACAAAGTACAACTTATGCAATATGTCTGGAACGAATCTAAAGTAGAAAACCGAAGTTTTCTCGTGTTTCCCACTGCTAAAATGCATGAAATAACACTGTTATATTGCTGAACATGTTAGGAAATAGATTGAAACAAATCTGCCGATGGCTTCTACAATTCTTGATGGAAATCGCTTATTTCTCTAATGTTATTGTTTAAAGCGTATTTAAGTGCTTAAAATGATCAAAATAAGCATGAAAATCACTATTTTAATAACTGGATTTCGATCAGAGAACCACAGTAAATCACACAAAGTACAACTTATGCAATATGTCTGGAACGAATCTAAAGTAGAAAACCGAAGTTTTCTCGTGTTTCCCACTGCTAAAATGCATGAAATAACACTGTTATATTGCTGAACATGTTAGGAAATAGATTGAAACAAATCTGCCGATGGCTTCTACAATTCTTGATGGAAATCGCTTATTTCTCTAATGTTATTGTTTAAAGCGTATTTAAGTGCTTAAAATGATCAAAATAAGCATGAAAATCACTATTTTAATAACTGGATTTCGATCAGAGAACCACAGTAAATCACACAAAGTACAACTTATGCAATATGTCTGGAACGAATCTAAAGTAGAAAACCGAAGTTTTCTCGTGTTTCCCACTGCTAAAATGCATGAAATAACACTGTTATATTGCTGAACATGTTAGGAAAAGATTGAAACAAATCTGCCGATGGCTTCTACAATTCTTGATGGAAATCGCTTATTTCTCTAATGTTATTGTTTAAAGCGTATTTAAGTGCTTAAAATGATCAAAATAAGCATGAAAATCACTATTTTAATAACTGGATTTCGATCAGAGAACCACAGTAAATCACACAAAGTACAACTTATGCAATATGTCTGGAACGAATCTAAAGTAGAAAACCGAAGTTTTCTCGTGTTTCCCACTGCTAAAATGCATGAAATAACACTGTTATATTGCTGAACATGTTAGGAAATAGATTGAAACAAATCTGCCGATGGCTTCTACAATTCTTGATGGAAATCGCTTATTTCTCTAATGTTATTGTTTAAGCGTATTTAAGTGCTTAAAATGATCAAAATAAGCATGAAAATCACTATTTTAATAACTGGATTTCGATCAGAGAACCACAGTAAATCACACAAAGTACAACTTATGCAATATGTCTGGAACGAATCTAAAGTAGAAAACCGAAGTTTTCTCGTGTTTCCCACTGCTAAAATGCATGAAATAACACTGTTATATTGCTGAACATGTTAGGAAATAGATTGAAACAAATCTGCCGATGGCTTCTACAATTCTTGATGGAAATCGCTTATTTCTCTAATGTTATTGTTTAAAGCGTATTTAAGTGCTTAAAATGATCAAAATAAGCATGAAAATCACTATTTTAATAACTGGATTTCGATCAGAGAACCACAGTAAATCACACAAAGTACAACTTATGCAATATGTCTGGAACGAATCTAAAGTAGAAAACCGAAGTTTTCTCGTGTTTCCCACTGCTAAAATGCATGAAATAACACTGTTATATTGCTGAACATGTTAGGAAATAGATTGAAACAAATCTGCCGATGGCTTCTACAATTCTTGATGGAAATCGCTTATTTCTCTAATGTTATTGTTTAAAGCGTATTTAAGTGCTTAAAATGATCAAAATAAGCATGAAAATCACTATTTTAATAACTGGATTTCGATCAGAGAACCACAGTAAATCACACAAAGTACAACTTATGCAATATGTCTGGAACGAATCTAAAGTAGAAAACCGAAGTTTTCTCGTGTTTCCCACTGCTAAAATGCATGAAATAACACTGTTATATTGCTGAACATGTTAGGAAATAGATTGAAACAAATCTGCCGATGGCTTCTACAATTCTTGATGGAAATCGCTTATTTCTCTAATGTTATTGTTTAAAGCGTATTTAAGTGCTTAAAATGATCAAAATAAGCATGAAAATCACTATTTTAATAACTGGATTTCGATCAGAGAACCACAGTAAATCACACAAAGTACAACTTATGCAATATGTCTGGAACGAATCTAAAGTAGAAAACCGAAGTTTTCTCGTGTTTCCCACTGCTAAAATGCATGAAATAACACTGTTATATTGCTGAACATGTTAGGAAATAGATTGAAACAAATCTGCCGATGGCTTCTACAATTCTTGATGGAAATCGCTTATTTCTCTAATGTTATTGTTTAAAGCGTATTTAAGTGCTTAAAATGATCAAAATAAGCATGAAAATCACTATTTTAATAACTGGATTTCGATCAGAACCACAGTAAATCACACAAAGTACAACTTATGCAATATGTCTGGAACGAATCTAAAGTAGAAAACCGAAGTTTTCTCGTGTTTCCCACTGCTAAAATGCATGAAATAACACTGTTATATTGCTGAACATGTTAGGAAATAGATTGAAACAAATCTGCCGATGGCTTCTACAATTCTTGATGAAATCGCTTATTTCTCTAATGTTATTGTTTAAAGCGTATTTAAGTGCTTAAAATGATCAAAATAAGCATGAAAATCACTATTTTAATAACTGGATTTCGATCAGAGAACCACAGTAAATCACACAAAGTACAACTTATGCAATATGTCTGGAACGAATCTAAAGTAGAAAACCGAAGTTTTCTCGTGTTTCCCACTGCTAAAATGCATGAAATAACACTGTTATATTGCTGAACATGTTAGGAAATAGATTGAAACAAATCTGCCGATGGCTTCTACAATTCTTGATGGAAATCGCTTATTTCTCTAATGTTATTGTTTAAAGCGTATTTAAGTGCTTAAAATGATCAAAATAAGCATGAAAATCACTATTTTAATAACTGGATTTCGATCAGAGAAACCACAGTAAATCACACAAAGTACAACTTATGCAATATGTCTGGAACGAATCTAAAGTAAAAACCGAAGTTTTCTCGTGTTTCCCACTGCTAAAATGCATGAAATAACACTGTTATATTGCTGAACATGTTAGGAAATAGATTGAAACAAATCTGCCGATGGCTTCTACAATTCTTGATGGAAATCGCTTATTTCTCTAATGTTATTGTTTAAAGCGTATTTAAGTGCTTAAAATGATCAAAATAAGCATGAAAATCACTATTTTAATAACTGGATTTCGATCAGAGAACCACAGTAAATCACACAAAGTACAACTTATGCAATATGTCTGGAACGAATCTAAAGTAGAAAACCGAAGTTTTCTCGTGTTTCCCACTGCTAAAATGCATGAAATAACACTGTTATATTGCTGAACATGTTAGGAAATAGATTGAAACAAATCTGCCGATGGCTTCTACAATTCTTGATGGAAATCGCTTATTTCTCTAATGTTATTGTTTAAAGCGTATTTAGTGCTTAAAATGATCAAAATAAGCATGAAAATCACTATTTTAATAACTGATTTCGATCAGAGAACCACAGTAAATCACACAAAGTACAACTTATGCAATATGTCTGGAACGAATCTAAAGTAGAAAACCGAAGTTTTCTCGTGTTTCCCACTGCTAAATGCATGAAATAACACTGTTATATTGCTGAACATGTTAGGAAATAGATTGAAACAAATCTGCCGATGGCTTCTACAATTCTTGATGGAAATCGCTTATTTCTCTAATGTTATTGTTTAAAGCGTATTTAAGTGCTTAAAATGATCAAAATAAGCATGAAAATCACTATTTTAATAACTGGATTTCGATCAGAGAACCACAGTAAATCACACAAAGTACAACTTATGCAATATGTCTGGAACGAATCTAAAGTAGAAAACCGAAGTTTTCTCGTGTTTCCCACTGCTAAAATGCATGAAATAACACTGTTATATTGCTGAACATGTTAGGAAATAGATTGAAACAAATCTGCCGATGGCTTCTACAATTCTTGATGGAAATCGCTTATTTCTCTAATGTTATTGTTTAAAGCGTATTTAAGTGCTTAAAATGATCAAAATAAGCATGAAAATCACTATTTTAATAACTGGATTTCGATCAGAGAACCACAGTAAATCACACAAAGTACAACTTATGCAATATGTCTGGAACGAATCTAAAGTAGAAAACCGAAGTTTTCTCGTGTTTCCCACTGCTAAAATGCATGAAATAACACTGTTATATTGCTGAACATGTTAGGAAATAGATTGAAACAAATCTGCCGATGGCTTCTACAATTCTTGATGGAAATCGCTTATTTCTCTAATGTTATTGTTTAAAGCGTATTTAAGTGCTTAAAATGATCAAAATAAGCATGAAAATCACTATTTTAATAACTGGATTTCGATCAGAGAACCACAGTAAATCACACAAAGTACAACTTATGCAATATGTCTGGAACGAATCTAAAGTAGAAAACCGAAGTTTTCTCGTGTTTCCCACTGCTAAAATGCATGAAATAACACTGTTATATTGCTGAACATGTTAGGAAATAGATTGAAACAAATCTGCCGATGGCTTCTACAATTCTTGATGGAAATCGCTTATTTCTCTAATGTTATTGTTTAAAGCGTATTTAAGTGCTTAAAATGATCAAAATAAGCATGAAAATCACTATTTAATAACTGGATTTCGATCAGAGAACCACAGTAAATCACACAAAGTACAACTTATGCAATATGTCTGGAACGAATCTAAAGTAGAAAACCGAAGTTTTCTCGTGTTTCCCACTGCTAAAATGCATGAAATAACACTGTTATATTGCTGAACATGTTAGGAAATAGATTGAAACAAATCTGCCGATGGCTTCTACAATTCTTGATGGAAATCGCTTATTTCTCTAATGTTATTGTTAAAGCGTATTTAAGTGCTTAAAATGATCAAAATAAGCATGAAAATCACTATTTTAATAACTGGATTTCGATCAGAGAACCACAGTAAATCACACAAAGTACAACTTATGCAATATGTCTGGAACGAATCTAAAGTAGAAAACCGAAGTTTTCTCGTGTTTCCCACTGCTAAAATGCATGAAATAACACTGTTATATTGCTGAACATGTTAGGAAATAGATTGAAACAAATCTGCCGATGGCTTCTACAATTCTTGATGGAAATCGCTTATTTCTCTAATGTTATTGTTTAAAGCGTATTTAAGTGCTTAAAATGATCAAAATAAGCATGAAAATCACTATTTTAATAACTGGATTTCGATCAGAGAACCACAGTAAATCACACAAAGTACAACTTATGCAATATGTCTGGAACGAATCTAAAGTAGAAAACCGAAGTTTTCTCGTGTTTCCCACTGCTAAAATGCATGAAATAACACTGTTATATTGCTGAACATGTTAGGAAATAGATTGAAACAAATCTGCCGATGGCTTCTACAATTCTTGATGGAAATCGCTTATTTCTCTAATGTTATTGTTTAAAGCGTATTTAAGTGCTTAAAATGATCAAAATAAGCATGAAAATCACTATTTTAATAACTGGATTTCGATCAGAGAACCACAGTAAATCACACAAAGTACAACTTATGCAATATGTCTGGAACGAATCTAAAGTAGAAAACCGAAGTTTTCTCGTGTTTCCCACTGCTAAAATGCATGAAATAACACTGTTATATTGCTGAACATGTTAGGAAATAGATTGAAACAAATCTGCCGATGGCTTCTACAATTCTTGATGGAAATCGCTTATTTCTCTAATGTTATTGTTTAAAGCGTATTTAAGTGCTTAAAATGATCAAAATAAGCATGAAAATCACTATTTTAATAACTGGATTTCGATCAGAGAACCACAGTAAATCACACAAAGTACAACTTATGCAATATGTCTGGAACGAATCTAAAGTAGAAAACCGAAGTTTTCTCGTGTTTCCCACTGCTAAAATGCATGAAATAACACTGTTATATTGCTGAACATGTTAGGAAATAGATTGAAACAAATCTGCCGATGGCTTCTACAATTCTTGATGGAAATCGCTTATTTCTCTAATGTTATTGTTTAAAGCGTATTTAAGTGCTTAAAATGATCAAAATAAGCATGAAAATCACTATTTTAATAACTGGATTTCGATCAGAGAACCACAGTAAATCACACAAAGTACAACTTATGCAATATGTCTGGAACGAATCTAAAGTAGAAAACCGAAGTTTTCTCGTGTTTCCCACTGCTAAAATGCATGAAATAACACTGTTATATTGCTGAACATGTTAGGAAATAGATTGAAACAAATCTGCCGATGGCTTCTACAATTCTTGATGGAAATCGCTTATTTCTCTAATGTTATTGTTTAAAGCGTATTTAAGTGCTTAAAATGATCAAAATAAGCATGAAAATCACTATTTTAATAACTGGATTTCGATCAGAGAACCACAGTAAATCACACAAAGTACAACTTATGCAATATGTCTGGAACGAATCTAAAGTAGAAAACCGAAGTTTTCTCGTGTTTCCCACTGCTAAAATGCATGAAATAACACTGTTATATTGCTGAACATGTTAGGAAATAGATTGAAACAAATCTGCCGATGGCTTCTACAATTCTTGATGGAAATCGCTTATTTCTCTAATGTTATTGTTTAAAGCGTATTTAAGTGCTTAAAATGATCAAAATAAGCATGAAAATCACTATTTTAATAACTGGATTTCGATCAGAGAACCACAGTAAATCACACAAAGTACAACTTATGCAATATGTCTGGAACGAATCTAAAGTAGAAAACCGAAGTTTTCTCGTGTTTCCCACTGCTAAAATGCATGAAATAACACTGTTATATTGCTGAACATGTTAGGAAATAGATTGAAACAAATCTGCCGATGGCTTCTACAATTCTTGATGGAAATCGCTTATTTCTCTAATGTTATTGTTTAAAGCGTATTTAAGTGCTTAAAATGATCAAAATAAGCATGAAAATCACTATTTTAATAACTGGATTTCGATCAGAGAACCACAGTAAATCACACAAAGTACAACTTATGCAATATGTCTGGAACGAATCTAAAGTAGAAAACCGAAGTTTTCTCGTGTTTCCCACTGCTAAAATGCATGAAATAACACTGTTATATTGCTGAACATGTTAGGAAATAGATTGAAACAAATCTGCCGATGGCTTCTACAATTCTTGATGGAAATCGCTTATTTCTCTAATGTTATTGTTTAAAGCGTATTTAAGTGCTTAAAATGATCAAAATAAGCATGAAAATCACTATTTTAATAAACTGGATTTCGATCAGAGAACCACAGTAAATCACACAAAGTACAACTTATGCAATATGTCTGGAACGAATCTAAAGTAGAAAACCGAAGTTTTCTCGTGTTTCCCACTGCTAAAATGCATGAAATAACACTGTTATATTGCTGAACATGTTAGGAAATAGATTGAAACAAATCTGCCGATGGCTTCTACAATTCTTGATGGAAATCGCTTATTTCTCTAATGTTATTGTTTAAAGCGTATTTAAGTGCTTAAAATGATCAAAATAAGCATGAAAATCACTATTTTAATAACTGGATTTCGATCAGAGAACCACAGTAAATCACACAAAGTACAACTTATGCAATATGTCTGGAACGAATCTAAAGTAGAAAACCGAAGTTTTCTCGTGTTTCCCACTGCTAAAATGCATGAAATAACACTGTTATATTGCTGAACATGTTAGGAAATAGATTGAAACAAATCTGCCGATGGCTTCTACAATTCTTGATGGAAATCGCTTATTTCTCTAATGTTATTGTTTAAAGCGTATTTAAGTGCTTAAAATGATCAAAATAAGCATGAAAATCACTATTTAATAACTGGATTTCGATCAGAGAACCACAGTAAATCACACAAAGTACAACTTATGCAATATGTCTGGAACGAATCTAAAGTAGAAAACCGAAGTTTTCTCGTGTTTCCCACTGCTAAAATGCATGAAATAACACTGTTATATTGCTGAACATGTTAGGAAATAGATTGAAACAAATCTGCCGATGGCTTCTACAATTCTTGATGGAATCGCTTATTTCTCTAATGTTATTGTTTAAAGCGTATTTAAGTGCTTAAAATGATCAAAAATAAGCATGAAAAAATCACTATTTTAATAACTGGATTCGAT
>JACMZG010000713.1:0-15321 GCA_018340805.1 Microvelia longipes
TAATGTGGAAAACACGAGAAAACTTCGTTTCCTACTTTAGATTCGTTCCAGACATATACATAAGTTGTACTTTGTGATTTTACTGTGGTTCTCTGATCAAATCCAGTTATTAAAATAGTGATTTTCATGCTTATTTTGATGGTTAAGCGCTTAAATACGCTTTAAACAATAACATTGAGAAATAAGCGATTTCCATCAAGAATTGTAGATGCCATCGGCAGATTTGTTTCAATCTATTTCCTAACAATATTCAGCAATAGAACAGTGTTATTTCATGCATTTTAGACGTGGAAAACACGAGAAAACTTTCGTTTCCTACTTTAGATTCGTTCCAGACATATTACATAAGTTGTACTTTGTGTGATTTACTGTGGTTCTCTGATCAAAATCCAGTTATTAAATAGTGATTTTCATGCTTATTTTGATGTTTTAAGCGCTTAAATACGCTTTAAAAATAACATTAGAGAAATAAGCGATTTCCATCAAGAATTGTAGATGCCATCGGCAGATTTGTTTCAATCTATTTCCTAACAATATTCAGCAATAGAACAGTGTTATTTCATGCATTTTAGACGTGGAAAACACGAGAAACTTTCGTTTCCTACTTTAGATTCGTTCCAGACATATTACATAAGTTGTACTTTGTGTGATTTACTGTGGTTCTCTGATCAAAATCCAGTTATTAAAATAGTGATTTTCATGCTTATTTTGATGGTTTTAAGCGCTTAAATACGCTTTAAACAATAACATTAGAGAAATAAGCGATTTCCATCAAGAATTGTAGATGCCATCGGCAGATTTGTTTCAATCTATTTCCTAACAATATTCAGCAATAGAACAGTGTTATTTCATGCATTTTAGACGTGGAAAACACGAGAAAACTTTCGTTTCCTACTTTAGATTCGTTCCAGACATATTACATAAGTTGTACTTTGTGTGATTTACTGTGTTCTCTGATCAAAATCCAGTTATTAAAATAGTGATTTTCATGCTTATTTTGATGGTTTTAAGCGCTTAAATACGCTTTAAACAATAACATTAGAGAAATAAGCGATTTCCATCAAGAATTGTAGATGCCATCGGCAGATTTGTTTCAATCTATTTCCTAACAATATTCAGCAATAGAACAGTGTTATTTCATGCATTTTAGACGTGGAAAACACGAGAAAACTTCGTTTCCTACTTTAGATTCGTTCCAGACATATTACATAAGTTGTACTTTGTGTGATTTACTGTGGTTCTCTGATCAAAATCCAGTTATTAAAATAGTGATTTTCATGCTTATTTTGATGGTTTTAAGCGCTTAAATACGCTTTAAACAATAACATTAGAGAAATAAGCGATTTCCATCAAGAATTGTAGATGCCATCGGCAGATTTGTTTCAATCTATTTCCTAACAATTCAGCAATAGAACAGTGTTATTTCATGCATTTTAGACGTGGAAAACACGAGAAAACTTTCGTTTCCTACTTTAGATTCGTTCCAGACATATTACATAAGTTGTACTTTGTGTGATTTACTGTGGTTCTCTGATCAAAATCCAGTTATTAAAATAGTGATTTTCATGCTTATTTTGATGGTTTTAAGCGCTTAAATACGCTTTAAACAATAACATTAGAGAAATAAGCGATTTCCATCAAGAATTGTAGATGCCATCGGCAGATTTGTTTCAATCTATTTCCTAACAATATTCAGCAATAGAACAGTGTTATTTTCATGCATTTTAGACGTGGAAAACACGAGAAAACTTTCGTTTCCTACTTTAGATTCGTTCCAGACATATTACATAAGTTGTACTTTGTGTGATTTACTGTGGTTCTCTGATCAAAATCCAGTTATTAAAATAGTGATTTTCATGCTTATTTTGATGGTTTTAAGCGCTTAAATACGCTTTAAACAATAACATTAGAGAAATAAGCGATTTCCATCAAGAATTGTAGATGCCATCGGCAGATTTGTTTCAATCTATTTCCTAACAATATTCAGCAATAGAACAGTGTTATTTCATGCATTTTAGACGTGGAAAACACGAGAAAACTTTCGTTTCCTACTTTAGATTCGTTCCAGACATATTACATAAGTTGTACTTTGTGTGATTTACTGTGGTTCTCTGATCAAATCCAGTTATTAAAATAGTGATTTTCATGCTTATTTTGATGGTTTTAAGCGCTTAAATACGCTTTAAACAATAACATTAGAGAAATAAGCGATTTCCATCAAGAATTGTAGATGCCATCGGCAGATTTGTTTCAATCTATTTCCTAACAATATTCAGCAATAGAACAGTGTTATTTCATGCATTTTAGACGTGGAAAACACGAGAAAAACTTTCGTTTCCTACTTTAGATTCGTTCCAGACATATTACATAAGTTGTTTGTGTGATTTACTGTGGTTCTCTGATCAAAATCCAGTTATTAAAATAGTGATTTTCATGCTTATTTTGATGGTTTTAAGCGCTTAAATACGCTTTAAACAATAACATTAGAGAAATAAGCGATTTCCATCAAGAATTGTAGATGCCATCGGCAGATTTGTTTCAATCTATTCCTAACAATATTCAGCAATAGAACAGTGTTATTTCATGCATTTTAGACGTGGAAAACACGAGAAAACTTTCGTTTCCTACTTTAGATTCGTTCCAGACATATTACATAAGTTGTACTTTGTGTGATTTACTGTGGTTCTCTGATCAAATCCAGTTATTAAAATAGTGATTTTCATGCTTATTTTGATGGTTTTAAGCGCTTAAATACGCTTTAAACAATAACATTAGAGAAATAAGCGATTTCCATCAAGAATTGTAGATGCCATCGGCAGATTTGTTTCAATCTATTTCCTAACAATATTCAGCAATAGAACAGTGTTATTTCATGCATTTTAGACGTGGAAAACACGAGAAAACTTTCGTTTCCTACTTTAGATTCGTTCCAGACATATTACATAAGTTGTACTTTGTGTGATTTACTGTGGTTCTCTGATCAAAATCCAGTTATTAAAATAGTGATTTTCATGCTTATTTTGATGGTTTTAAGCGCTTAAATACGCTTTAAACAATAACATTAGAGAAATAAGCGATTTCCATCAAGAATTGTAGATGCCATCGGCAGATTTGTTTCAATCTATTTCCTAACAATATTCAGCAATAGAACAGTGTTATTTCATGCATTTTAGACGTGGAAACACGAGAAAACTTTCGTTTCCTACTTTAGATTCGTTCCAGACATATTACATAAGTTGTACTTTGTGTGATTTACTGTGGTTCTCTGATCAAAATCCAGTTATTAAAATAGTGATTTTCATGCTTATTTTGATGGTTTTAAGCGCTTAAATACGCTTTAAACAATAACATTAGAGAAATAAGCGATTTCCATCAAGAATTGTAGATGCCATCGGCAGATTTGTTTCAATCTATTTCCTAACAATATTCAGCAATAGAACAGTGTTATTTCATGCATTTTAGACGTGGAAAACACGAGAAAACTTCGTTTCCTACTTTAGATTCGTTCCAGACATATTACATAAGTTGTACTTTGTGTGATTTACTGGAGAAATAAGCGATTTCCATCAAGAATTGTAGATGCCATCGGCAGATTTGTTTCAATCTATTTCCTAACAATATTCAGCAATAGAACAGTGTTATTTCATGCATTTTAGACGTGGAAAACACGAGAAAACTTTCGTTTCCTACTTTAGATTCGTTCCAGACATATTACATAAGTTGTACTTTGTGTGATTTACTGTGGTTCTCTGATCAAAATCCAGTTATTAAAATAGTGATTTTCATGCTTATTTTGATGGTTTTAAGCGCTTAAATACGCTTTAAACAATAACATTAGAGAAATAAGCGATTTCCATCAAGAATTGTAGATGCCATCGGCAGATTTGTTTCAATCTATTTCCTAACAATATTCAGCAATAGAACAGTGTTATTTCATGCATTTTAGACGTGGAAACACGAGAAAACTTTCGTTTCCTACTTTAGATTCGTTCCAGACATATTACATAAGTTGTACTTTGTGTGATTTACTGTGGTTCTCTGATCAAAATCCAGTTATTAAAATAGTGATTTTCATGCTTATTTTGATGGTTTTAAGCGCTTAAATACGCTTTAAACAATAACATTAGAGAAATAAGCGATTTCCATCAAGAATTGTAGATGCCATCGGCAGATTTGTTTCAATCTATTTCCTAACAATATTCAGCAATAGAACAGTGTTATTTCATGCATTTTAGACGTGGAAAACACGAGAAAACTTTCGTTTCCTACTTTAGATTCGTTCCAGACATATTACATAAGTTGTACTTTGTGTGATTTACTGTGGTTCTCTGATCAAAATCCAGTTATTAAAATAGTGATTTTCATGCTTATTTTGATGGTTTTAAGCGCTTAAATACGCTTTAAACAATAACATTAGAGAAATAAGCGATTTCCATCAAGAATTGTAGATGCCATCGGCAGATTTGTTTCAATCTATTTCCTAACAATATTCAGCAATAGAACAGTGTTATTTCATGCATTTTAGACGTGGAAAACACGAGAAAACTTTCGTTTCCTACTTTAGATTCGTTCCAGACATATTACATAAGTTGTACTTTGTGTGATTTACTGTGGTTCTCTGATCAAAATCCAGTTATTAAAATAGTGATTTTCATGCTTATTTTTGATGGTTTTAAGCGCTTAAATACGCTTTAAACAATAACATTAGAGAAATAAGCGATTTCCATCAAGAATTGTAGATGCCATCGGCAGATTTGTTTCAATCTATTTCCTAACAATTCAGCAATAGAACAGTGTTATTTCATGCATTTTAGACGTGGAAAACACGAGAAAACTTTCGTTTCCTACTTTAGATTCGTTCCAGACATATTACATAAGTTGTACTTTGTGTGATTTACTGTGGTTCTCTGATCAAAATCCAGTTATTAAAATAGTGATTTTCATGCTTATTTTGATGTTTTAAGCGCTTAAATACGCTTTAAACAATAACATTAGAGAAATAAGCGATTTCCATCAAGAATTGTAGATGCCATCGGCAGATTTGTTTCAATCTATTTCCTAACAATATTCAGCAATAGAACAGTGTTATTTCATGCATTTTAGACGTGGAAACACGAGAAAACTTTCGTTTCCTACTTTAGATTCGTTCCAGACATATTACATAAGTTGTACTTTGTGTGATTTACTGTGGTTCTCTGATCAAATCCAGTTATTAAAATAGTGATTTTCATGCTTATTTTGATGGTTTTAAGCGCTTAAATACGCTTTAAACAATAACATTAGAGAAATAAGCGATTTCCATCAAGAATTGTAGATGCCATCGGCAGATTTGTTTCAATCTATTTCCTAACAATATTCAGCAATAGAACAGTGTTATTTCATGCATTTTAGACGTGGAAACACGAGAAAACTTTCGTTTCCTACTTTAGATTCGTTCCAGACATATTACATAAGTTGTACTTTGTGTGATTTACTGTGGTTCTCTGATCAAATCCAGTTATTAAAATAGTGATTTTCATGCTTATTTTTGATGGTTTTAAGCGCTTAAATACGCTTTAAACAATAACATTAGAGAAATAAGCGATTTCCATCAAGAATTGTAGATGCCATCGGCAGATTTGTTTCAATCTATTTCCTAACAATATTCAGCAATAGAACAGTGTTATTTCATGCATTTTAGACGTGGAAAACACGAGAAAACTTTCGTTTCCTACTTTAGATTCGTTCCAGACATATTACATAAGTTGTACTTTGTGTGATTTACTGTGGTTCTCTGATCAAATCCAGTTATTAAAATAGTGATTTTCATGCTTATTTTGATGGTTTTTAAGCGCTTAAATACGCTTTAAACAATAACATTAGAGAAATAAGCGATTTCCATCAAGAATTGTAGATGCCATCGGCAGATTTGTTTCAATCTATTTCCTAACAATATTCAGCAATAGAACAGTGTTATTTCATGCATTTTAGACGTGGAAAACACGAGAAAACTTTCGTTTCCTACTTTAGATTCGTTCCAGACATATTACATAAGTTGTACTTTGTGTGATTTACTGTGGTTCTCTGATCAAATCCAGTTATTAAAATAGTGATTTTCATGCTTATTTTGATGGTTTTAAGCGCTTAAATACGCTTTAAACAATAACATTAGAGAAATAAGCGATTTCCATCAAGAATTGTAGATGCCATCGGCAGATTTGTTTCAATCTATTTCCTAACAATATTCAGCAATAGAACAGTGTTATTTCATGCATTTTAGACGTGGAAAACACGAGAAACTTTCGTTTCCTACTTTAGATTCGTTCCAGACATATTACATAAGTTGTACTTTGTGTGATTTACTGTGGTTCTCTGATCAAATCCAGTTATTAAAATAGTGATTTTCATGCTTATTTTGATGGTTTTAAGCGCTTAAATACGCTTTAAACAATAACATTAGAGAAATAAGCGATTTCCATCAAGAATTGTAGATGCCATCGGCAGATTTGTTTCAATCTATTTCCTAACAATATTCAGCAATAGAACAGTGTTATTTCATGCATTTTAGACGTGGAAACACGAGAAAACTTTCGTTTCCTACTTTAGATTCGTTCCAGACATATTACATAAGTTGTACTTTGTGTGATTTACTGTGGTTCTCTGATCAAAATCCAGTTATTAAAATAGTGATTTTCATGCTTATTTTGATGGTTTTAAGCGCTTAAATACGCTTTAAACAATAACATTAGAGAAATAAGCGATTTCCATCAAGAATTGTAGATGCCATCGGCAGATTTGTTTCAATCTATTTCCTAACAATATTCAGCAATAGAACAGTGTTATTTCATGCATTTTAGACGTGGAAAACACGAGAAAACTTTCGTTTCCTACTTTAGATTCGTTCCAGACATTTACATAAGTTGTACTTTGTGTGATTTACTGTGGTTCTCTGATCAAATCCAGTTATTAAAATAGTGATTTTCATGCTTATTTTGATGGTTTTAAGCGCTTAAATACGCTTTAAACAATAACATTAGAGAAATAAGCGATTTCCATCAAGAATTGTAGATGCCATCGGCAGATTTGTTTCAATCTATTTCCTAACAATATTCAGCAATAGAACAGTGTTATTTCATGCATTTTAGACGTGGAAAACACGAGAAAACTTTCGTTTCCTACTTTAGATTCGTTCCAGACATATTACATAAGTTGTACTTTGTGTGATTTACTGTGGTTCTCTGATCAAAATCCAGTTATTAAAATAGTGATTTTCATGCTTATTTTGATGGTTTTAAGCGCTTAAATACGCTTTAAACAATAACATTAGAGAAATAAGCGATTTCCATCAAGAATTGTAGATGCCATCGGCAGATTTGTTTCAATCTATTTCCTAACAATATTCAGCAATAGAACAGTGTTATTTCATGCATTTTAGACGTGGAAAACACGAGAAAACTTTCGTTTCCTACTTTAGATTCGTTCCAGACATATTACATAAGTTGTACTTTGTGTGATTTACTGTGGTTCTCTGATCAAAATCCAGTTATTAAAATAGTGATTTTCATGCTTATTTTGATGGTTTTAAGCGCTTAAATACGCTTTAAACAATAACATTAGAGAAATAAGCGATTTCCATCAAGAATTGTAGATGCCATCGGCAGATTTGTTTCAATCTATTTCCTAACAATATTCAGCAATAGAACAGTGTTATTTCATGCATTTTAGACGTGGAAAACACGAGAAAACTTTCGTTTCCTACTTTAGATTCGTTCCAGACATATTACATAAGTTGTACTTTGTGTGATTTACTGTGGTTCTCTGATCAAATCCAGTTATTAAAATAGTGATTTTCATGCTTATTTTGATGGTTTTAAGCGCTTAAATACGCTTTAAACAATAACATTAGAGAAATAAGCGATTTCCATCAAGAATTGTAGATGCCATCGGCAGATTTGTTTCAATCTATTTCCTAACAATATTCAGCAATAGAACAGTGTTATTTCATGCATTTTAGACGTGGAAAACACGAGAAAACTTTCGTTTCCTACTTTAGATTCGTTCCAGACATATTACATAAGTTGTACTTTGTGTGATTTACTGTGGTTCTCTGATCAAAATCCAGTTATTAAAATAGTGATTTTCATGCTTATTTTGATGGTTTTAAGCGCTTAAATACGCTTTAAACAATAACATTAGAGAATAAGCGATTTCCATCAAGAATTGTAGATGCCATCGGCAGATTTGTTTCAATCTATTTCCTAACAATATTCAGCAATAGAACAGTGTTATTTCATGCATTTTAGACGTGGAAAACACGAGAAAACTTTCGTTTCCTACTTTAGATTCGTTCCAGACATATTACATAAGTTGTACTTGTGTGATTTACTGTGGTTCTCTGATCAAAATCCAGTTATTAAAATAGTGATTTTCATGCTTATTTTGATGGTTTTAAGCGCTTAAATACGCTTTAAACAATAACATTAGAGAAATAAGCGATTTCCATCAAGAATTGTAGATGCCATCGGCAGATTTGTTTCAATCTATTTCCTAACAATATTCAGCAATAGAACAGTGTTATTTCATGCATTTTAGACGTGGAAAACACGAGAAAACTTTCGTTTCCTACTTTAGATTCGTTCCAGACATATTACATAAGTTGTACTTTGTGTGATTTACTGTGGTTCTCTGATCAAATCCAGTTATTAAAATAGTGATTTTCATGCTTATTTTGATGGTTTTAAGCGCTTAAATACGCTTTAAACAATAACATTAGAGAAATAAGCGATTTCCATCAAGAATTGTAGATGCCATCGGCAGATTTGTTTCAATCTATTTCCTAACAATATTCAGCAATAGAACAGTGTTATTTCATGCATTTTAGACGTGGAAAACACGAGAAAACTTTCGTTTCCTACTTTAGATTCGTTCCAGACATATTACATAAGTTGTACTTTGTGTGATTTACTGTGGTTCTCTGATCAAATCCAGTTATTAAAATAGTGATTTTCATGCTTATTTTGATGGTTTTAAGCGCTTAAATACGCTTTAAACAATAACATTAGAGAAATAAGCGATTTCCATCAAGAATTGTAGATGCCATCGGCAGATTTGTTTCAATCTATTTCCTAACAATATTCAGCAATAGAACAGTGTTATTTTCATGCATTTTAGACGTGGAAAACACGAGAAAACTTTCGTTTCCTACTTTAGATTCGTTCCAGACATATTACATAAGTTGTACTTTGTGTGATTTACTGTGGTTCTCTGATCAAAATCCAGTTATTAAAATAGTGATTTTCATGCTTATTTTGATGGTTTTAAGCGCTTAAATACGCTTTAAACAATAACATTAGAGAAATAAGCGATTTCCATCAAGAATTGTAGATGCCATCGGCAGATTTGTTTCAATCTATTTCCTAACAATATTCAGCAATAGAACAGTGTTATTTCATGCATTTTAGTGGAAAACACGAGAAAACTTTCGTTTCCTACTTTAGATTCGTTCCAGACATATTACATAAGTTGTACTTTGTGTGATTTACTGTGGTTCTCTGATCAAAATCCAGTTATTAAAATAGTGATTTTCATGCTTATTTTGATGGTTTTAAGCGCTTAAATACGCTTTAAACAATAACATTAGAGAAATAAGCGATTTCCATCAAGAATTGTAGATGCCATCGGCAGATTTGTTTCAATCTATTTCCTAACAATATTCAGCAATAGAACAGTGTTATTTCATGCATTTTAGACGTGGAAAACACGAGAAAACTTCGTTTCCTACTTTAGATTCGTTCCAGACATATTACATAAGTTGTACTTTGTGTGATTTACTGTGGTTCTCTGATCAAATCCAGTTATTAAAATAGTGATTTTCATGCTTATTTTGATGGTTTTAAGCGCTTAAATACGCTTTAAACAATAACATTAGAGAAATAAGCGATTTCCATCAAGAATTGTAGATGCCATCGGCAGATTTGTTTCAATCTATTTCCTAACAATATAGAACATGCATGCATTTAGACGTGGAAAACACGAGAAAACTTTCGTTTCCTACTTTAGATTCGTTCCAGACATATATCATAAGTTGTACTTTGTGTGATTTACTGTGGTTCTCTGATCAAATCCAGTTATTAAAATAGTGATTTTCATGCTTATTTTGATGGTTTTAAGCGCTTAAATACGCTTAAACAATAACATTAGAGAAATAAGCGATTTCCATCAAGAATTGTAGATGCCATCGGCAGATTTGTTTCAATCTATTTCCTAACAATATTCAGCAATAGAACAGTGTTATTTCATGCATTTTAGACGTGGAAACACGAGAAAACTTTCGTTTCTACTTTAGATTCGTTCCAGACATATTACATAAGTTGTACTTTGTGTGATTTACTGTGGTTCTCTGATCAAATCCAGTTATTAAAATAGTGATTTTCATGCTTATTTTGATGGTTTTTAAGCGCTTAAATACGCTTTAAACAATAACATTAGAGAAATAAGCGATTTCCATCAAGAATTGTAGATGCCATCGGCAGATTTGTTTCAATCTATTTCCTAACAATATTCAGCAATAGAACAGTGTTATTTCATGCATTTTAGACGTGGAAAACACGAGAAAACTTTCGTTTCCTACTTTAGATTCGTTCCAGACATATTACATAAGTTGTACTTTGTGTGATTTACTGTGTTCTCTGATCAAATCCAGTTATTAAAATGATTTCATGCTTATTTGATGGTTTTAAGCGCTTAAATACGCTTTAAACAATAACATTAGAGAAATAAGCGATTTCCATCAAGAATTGTAGATGCCATCGGCAGATTTGTTTCAATCTATTTCCTAACATATTCAGCAATAGAACAGTGTTATTTCATGCATTTTAGACGTGGAAAACACGAGAAACTTTCGTTTCCTACTTTAGATTCGTTCCAGACATATTACATAAGTTGTACTTTGTGTGATTTACTGTGGTTCTCTGATCAAATCCAGTTATTAAAATAGTGATTTTCATGCTTATTTTGATGTTTTAAGCGCTTAAATACGCTTTAAACAATAACATTAGAGAAATAAGCGATTTCCATCAAGAATTGTAGATGCCATCGGCAGATTTGTTTCAATCTATTTCCTAACAATATTCAGCAATAGAACAGTGTTATTTCATGCATTTTAGACGTGGAAAACACGAGAAAACTTTCGTTTCCTACTTTAGATTCGTTCCAGACATATTACATAAGTTGTACTTTGTGTGATTTACTGTGGTTCTCTGATCAAATCCAGTTATTAAAATAGTGATTTTCATGCTTATTTTGATGGTTTTAAGCGCTTAAATACGCTTTAAACAATAACATTAGAGAAATAAGCGATTTCCATCAAGAATTGTAGATGCCATCGGCAGATTTGTTTCAATCTATTTCCTAACAATATTCAGCAATAGAAGTGTTATTTCATGCATTTTAGACGTGGAAAACACGAGAAAACTTCGTTTCCTACTTTAGATTCGTTCCAGACATATTACATAAGTTGTACTTTGTGTGATTTACTGTGGTTCTCTGATCAAATCCAGTTATTAAAATAGTGATTTCATGCTTATTTTGATGGTTTTAAGCGCTTAAATACGCTTTAAACAATAACATTAGAGAAATAAGCGATTTCCATCAAGAATTGTAGATGCCATCGGCAGATTTGTTTCAATCTATTTCCTAACAATATTCAGCAATAGAACAGTGTTATTTCATGCATTTTAGACGTGGAAACACTTTCGTTTCTACTTTAGATTCGTTCCAGACATATTACATAAGTTGTACTTTGTGTGATTTACTGTGGTTCTCTGATCAAATCCAGTTATTAAAATAGTGATTTTCATGCTTATTTTGATGGTTTTTAAGCGCTTAAAATACGCTTTAAACAATAACATTAGAGAAATAAGCGATTTCCATCAAGAATTGTAGATGCCATCGGCAGATTTGTTTCAATCTATTTCCTAACAATATTCAGCAATAGAACAGTGTTATTTCATGCATTTTAGACGTGGAAAACACGAGAAAACTTTCGTTTCCTACTTTAGATTCGTTCCAGACATATTACATAAGTTGTACTTTGTGTGATTTACTGTGGTTCTCTGATCAAATCCAGTTATTAAAATAGTGATTTTCATGCTTATTTTGATGTTTTAAGCGCTTAAATACGCTTTAAACAATAACATTAGAGAAATAAGCGATTTCCATCAAGAATTGTAGATGCCATCGGCAGATTTGTTTCAATCTATTTCCTAACAATATTCAGCAATAGAACAGTGTTATTTCATGCATTTTAGACGTGGAAAACACGAGAAAACTTTCGTTTCCTACTTTAGATTCGTTCCAGACATATTCATAAGTTGTACTTTGTGTGATTTACTGTGGTTCTCTGATCAAAATCCAGTTTTAAATAGTGATTTTCATGCTTATTTTGATGTTTTAAGCGCTTAAATACGCTTTAAACAACATTAGAGAAATAAGCGATTTCCATCAAGAATTGTAGATATCGGCAGATTTGTTTCAATCTATTTCCTAACAATATTCAGCAATAGAACAGTGTTATTTCATGCATTTTAGACGTGGAAAACACGAGAAAACTTTCGTTTCCTACTTTAGATTCGTTCCAGACATATTACATAAGTTGTTGTGTGATTTACTGTGGTTCTCTGATCAAATCCAGTTATTAAAATAGTGATTTTCATGCTTATTTTGATGTTTTAAGCGCTTAAATACGCTTTAAACAATAACATTAGAGAAATAAGCGATTTCCATCAAGAATTGTAGATGCCATCGGCAGATTTGTTTCAATCTATTTCCTAACAATATTCAGCAATAGAACAGTGTTATTTCATGCATTTTAGACGTGGAAACACGAGAAAACTTTCGTTTCTACTTTAGATTCGTTCCAGACATATTACATAAGTTGTACTTTGTGTGATTTACTGTGGTTCTCTGATCAAATCCAGTTATTAAAATAGTGATTTTCATGCTTATTTTGATGGTTTTAAGCGCTTAAATACGCTTTAAACAATAACATTAGAGAAATAAGCGATTTCCATCAAGAATTGTAGATGCCATCGGCAGATTTGTTTCAATCTATTTCCTAACAATATTCAGCAATAGAACAGTGTTATTTCATGCATTTTAGACGTGGAAAACGAGAAAACTTTCGTTTCCTACTTTAGATTCGTTCCAGACATATTACATAAGTTGTACTTTGTGTGATTTACTGTGGTTCTCTGATCAAATCCAGTTATTAAAATAGTGATTTTCATGCTTATTTTGATGGTTTTAAGCGCTTAAATACGCTTTAAACAATAACATTAGAGAAATAAGCGATTTCCATCAAGAATTGTAGATGCCATCGGCAGATTTGTTTCAATCTATTTCCTAACAATATTCAGACAGTGTTATTTCATGCATTTTAGACGTGGAAAACACGAGAAAACTTTCGTTTCCTACTTTAGATTCGTTCCAGACATATTACATAAGTTGTACTTTGTGTGATTTACTGTGGTTCTCTTCATTATTAAAATAGTGATTTTCATGCTTATTTTGATGTTTTTAAGCGCTTAAATACGCTTTAAACAATAACATTAGAGAAATAAGCGATTTCCATCAAGAATTGTAGATGCCATCGGCAGATTTGTTTCAATCTATTTCCTAACATATTCAGCAATAGAACAGTGTTATTTCATGCATTTTAGACGTGGAAAACACGAGAAAACTTTCGTTTCTACTTTAGATTCGTTCCAGACATATTACATAAGTTGTACTTTGTGTGATTTACTGTGGTTCTCTGATCAAAATCCAGTTATTAAAATAGTGATTTTCATGCTTATTTTGATGGTTTTAAGCGCTTAAATACGCTTTAAACAATAACATTAGAGAAATAAGCGATTTCCATCAAGAATTGTAGATGCCATCGGCAGATTTGTTTCAATCTATTTCCTAACAATATTCAGCAATAGAACAGTGTTATTTCATGCATTTTAGACGTGGAAAACACGAGAAAACTTTCGTTTCCTACTTTAGATTCGTTCCAGACATATTACATAAGTTGTACTTTGTGTGATTTACTGTGGTTCTCTGATCAAATCCAGTTATTAAAATAGTGATTTTCATGCTTATTTTGATGTTTTTAAGCGCTTAAATACGCTTTAAACAATAACATTAGAGAAATAAGCGATTTCCATCAAGAATTGTAGATGCCATCGGCAGATTTGTTTCAATCTATTTCCTAACAATATTCAGCAATAGAACAGTGTTATTTCATGCATTTTAGACGTGGAAAACACGAGAAAACTTCGTTTCCTACTTTAGATTCGTTCCAGACATATTACATAAGTTGTACTTTGTGTGATTTACTGTGGTTCTCTGATCAAATCCAGTTATTAAAATAGTGATTTTCATGCTTATTTTGATGTTTTAAGCGCTTAAATACGCTTTAAACAATAACATTAGAGAAATAAGCGATTTCCATCAAGAATTGTAGATGCCATCGGCAGATTTGTTTCAATCTATTTCCTAACAATATTCAGCAATAGAACAGTGTTATTTCATGCATTTTAGACGTGGAAAACACGAAAACTTTCGTTTCTACTTTAGATTCGTTCCAGACATATTACATAAGTTGTACTTTGTGTGATTTACTGTGGTTCTCTGATCAAAATCCAGTTATTAAAATAGTGATTTTCATGCTTATTTTGATGTTTAAGCGCTTAAATACGCTTTAAACAATAACATTAGAGAAATAAGCGATTTCCATCAAGAATTGTAGATGCCATCGGCAGATTTGTTTCAATCTATTTCCTAACAATATTCAGCAATAGAACAGTGTTATTTCATGCATTTTAGACGTGGAAACACGAGAAAACTTTCGTTTCCTACTTTAGATTCGTTCCAGACATATTACATAAGTTGTACTTTGTGTGATTTACTGTGGTTCTCTGATCAAATCCAGTTATTAAAATAGTGATTTTCATGCTTATTTTGATGGTTTTAAGCGCTTAAATACGCTTTAAACAATAACATTAGAGAAATAAGCGATTTCCATCAAGAATTGTAGATGCCATCGGCAGATTTGTTTCAATCTATTTCCTAACAATATTCAGCAATAGAACAGTGTTATTTCATGCATTTTAGACGTGGAAAACACGAGAAAACTTTCGTTTCCTACTTTAGATTCGTTCCAGACATATTACATAAGTTGTACTTTGTGTGATTTACTGTGGTTCTCTGATCAAATCCAGTTATTAAAATAGTGATTTTCATGCTTATTTTGATGGTTTTAAGCGCTTAAATACGCTTTAAACAATAACATTAGAGAAA
>JACMZG010000714.1:0-22500 GCA_018340805.1 Microvelia longipes
GTCTTTGGGTTCCGGGGAAGTATGGTTGCAAAGCTGAAACTTAAAGGAATTGACGGAAGGCACCACCAGGAGTGGAGCCTGCGGCTTAATTTGACTCAACACGGAAAATCTCACCCGGTCCGGACACTGTGAGGATTGACAGATTGATAGCTCTTTCCTTGATTCGGTGGGTGGTGCATGCCCGTTCTTAGTTGGTGGAGCGATTGTCAGGTTAATTCCGATAACGAACGAGACTCTAACTTGCTAAATAGTGTATTTATTTTAACTCGTAAATGATCACTCTTAGAAGAAATAAATCGTCTAGCTAAATGAAAAGGCAATAACAGTCTGTGATGCCCTTAGATGTCCGGGCCGCACCGCGCTACAATGGCATTCCAACAAGTATCCTTACTAGAAATACGTTGGGCAATCTTGTGAAACACTGTCGTATCAGGGATTGGAATTGTAATTATTTCGCATGAACGAGGAATCCTAGTAAGCGCAAGTCACTAGCTTGCGCTGATTACGTCCCTGCCCTTTGTACACACCGCCCGTCGGCTACCGATGAATGGTTTAGTGAGATTGTTGGATTCTGGTCTAAAATGGCAACATTTATGAATGGAAAAGACACTCAAAACTGATCATTTAGAGGAATAAAATCGTAACAAGGTTCCGTAGGTGAACCTGCGGAAGGATCATTAATTAGTTCATAACAGTTTAACTCGTAACTAAAAATTAGTGTATCATGAATACTGATGCATCAATGCTATTTTGAGTTGTAAGCAAATGTGAATTGATTTTTCGGGTCAATTCTATTTTGCAATAGTTCAGGATACAACTTGGCTTAGCATTAAACTCTTCTCAGGGTGCCTATGTCGTGTGAATAGAAATATTTGCGTGGCAGTACAGTGCATACTTTAAATTGGCGTATGCAATACGGATTTTGAATTTATTCATTATCTGCACTGACTAAACAATATCAAAGCGTGATCAAGATATTGTGCAAGGCTTAAATATTTCAGTAAAGATTGTTTACGTTTTGTCCGAGTCGCGACTACCTGATGCTTTGTAGGTTAATACCGAAATTGTTGCGATAAATCTTGGATTGGCTATAAATATGTTTACAAAATTGAAAGAGAGCCCTGAGAACGTCTATAATTTAATTTTATAATAGTATTTGCAAAAGCAATACGGGTCCTCGATTTCATTATTGAGTTGATCAAAATAGAGTATGGATCGCCTAATAGCATCTGTATTAAATAACCACTTTAAGCGATGGACTCACTCGGCTCACACGTCGATGAAGACGTAGCAAATACGTGAAATTAATGTAAAATGCACAACGCTCTGATCATGACAATTTTTGAACGCAAATGGCGGCTATTGGTAAACCTTTAGCCACGGCTGTCTGAGGGTCGGCATTGTATTTATATTACGTTCAATAGTAATGTTTTGAGGGGTTCACTTTTGGCGTTTATTTGTCGAAAGTGCCTCTTTAAGGTGATAGTGTATTTCGGTACACCTCTATGAAAACATAGAGTTTATGTTGAATTCGTAATTTATTGCGTTTTTAACAAATCGAGTATGTGGAATGTTCTGGATTATTAAAATTACTTTCGGTTTTAATTAGCTGAGCCACGGCTTTATGAGTTGTGCTCTAGTGATACGTTAGTAAGAGTTAAAATCAATTTATTTGAAGGAACATTCATTATGCATATTTGATTTATTACCCGACCTCAGATCAGACGAGATTACCCCGCTGACTTTAAGCATACATTAACGGAGGAAAAAGAAACTAACAAGGATTTCCCCAGTAGTGGCGAACGACCGGGAATTACCCAGCACCGAAATCCTGTATCTTTTGATATTGGGAATTGTGGTGTAAAGGTTGCGTTTTTAATGAAGATGATACTCCAAATTCACTTGATTGTGATGTTGTCCATAGAGGGTGTTAGGCCCGTTGGAGTGTTTGAAACTATTATTGATGCTTCCTATGAGTCGGATTGTTTGAGAATGCAGTCCAAATTGGGTGGTAAACTCCATCTAAGGCTAAATACTTGTGTGAGTCCGATAAGCAAACAAGTACCGTGAAGGAAAGTTGAAAAGAACTTTGAAAGAGAGAGTTAAAGTACGTGAAATCGCTTAGAGGTAGAACGAGTGAAGCCGAAGATGTATGGGATTAGTTAACTGCGTGTTTTCTTGATTTTTGCGAAATCCCCTAGGAATCGCTTTTATCGAGATCTTAATATGCGGTTTGATGCACTTTCTGTAAACAGTACTGCGACCGATAGCGTCTTTTTCTGTCGTAATTTTGAAGTGATCATTCCTTCGGGAATGGTTTTATAGCTGGTTACACGTTAAATGATTTATTGGTGATTGCGATTGACAGAAATTGATTGGTTTAATGTTGATGATTCTTAATAGACTAATAATAGCTATTTGGTGATTGTTGATGTTTTTAATGATCGATGTTGTTGATCTAAAGTCTGCAGTGTATGTAGGTTACTTACTCGTCCGTCTTGAAAACACGGACCAAGGAGTTATATGATCGCGAGTCAAAGGGCCTTACGAAAACCCCACGGCGTAATTAATGTAAAGGTTTACCTCGGTAAACTGTGATGTGACCTCGTGCAACACTGAGTGCAACATCGACCCGTCTAAAGATGTTCGCATCTGGGCGGAGTTTTGAGCGATCATGTAGAGACCCGAAAGATGGTGAACTATGCTTGTGCAGTTGAAGCCAGAGGAAACTCTGGTGGAGGACCGCCGCGGTTCTGACGTGCAATCGATCGTCGACATGAGTATAGGGGCGAAAACTAATCGAACCATCTAGTAGCTGGTTCCCTCCGAAGTTTCCCTCAGGATAGCTGACATTTGTTATTGTAGTTTTACTGGTAAAGCGAATGATTAGAAGTATTGGGGACGAAATGTCCTCAACTTATTCTCAACTTTAAATGGGTTCGAAGTGCGTCTTTCTTCATTGAAGATGTGCATCGAATACAAGTGTCTAGTGGCCCATTTTGGTAAGCAGAACTGGCGATGTGGATGAACCAACATCTGGTTAAGGGCCTAACATAACGCTCATGAGAACCCACAAAAGGTGTTGTTTTGATAAAGACAGCAGACGGTGGACATGGAAGTCGTCATCCGCTAAGGAGTGTGTAACACTCACCTGCGAATCAACCAGCCCTGAAAATGGATGGCGCTGTAGCGTGGACCTATACCGGATCGATATCGTAAGTTTACAAAACGAGTAAACGATATCGTGTAGGAGGTGCCGTGGTTGCTAAGAAGCTACTGGCGTAAGTCAGAGTGGAGCGGTCACGGTACAGATCTTGGTAGTAGTAGCAATTATTCAAGTGAGATCTTGAAGACTGAAGTGGAGAAGGTCCATGTCAACAGCATTTGAACATGGGTTGTCGGTCCTAAGCGATCTGGTAATTCAGTTATCAGAAAAGGTGATAGACATTAGCAATAGTGTTTATAATTGATTTTAGCCTCTTGAACGAAAGGAATCATTTAATATTACTGAACTTGAATAGGAAATTTGGTTGTTTCGCAACACAAGGTGGTAACACAACGATCTCAGAGACGTCATCAGGTGTTTTGGAAGAGTTCTCTTTTCTTTGTATACATAAACATTCCCTAGAATCAGGTTATCTGGAGAAAGGGATTGAAATGTTAAAAGCACACGTTTCACGTGATGTCCGAGCGCTCTTGATGGCCCTTGAAAATCTGAGGGAGCAGTTATAAATTTCATATCAATCCGACCGATATCCGCAGCAGGTCTCCTAGTGAGCAGCCTATAGTCTTAGAACAATTAGGTAAGGAAGTCGGCAAATTAGATCCGTACCTTCGGTAAAAGGATTGGCTCTAGGGATCGGGCATGGTGGGTCTTTATCAAGAAGTCGATTGAAACGAGTGTGGTTGTTTATTGATTGAGCTTAGGGCAAACTTGAGTTTGATTGACTACGGCACATTTTGATTCGATTGATTGGCGGGTATTGCTATATTATGAGTCTTTCGGGACTTGTAATAGTCGCTGTGCACTAAACGATCAACCTAGAACTGGCATGGACTAGAGAAATCCGACTGTCTAATTAAACAAAGCATTGCGATGGCTGGTGAACGGCTTTGACGCAATGTGATTTCTGCCCAGTGCCATGAATGTCAACGTGAAGAATTCAATTAAGCGCTGGTTAACGCGGAGTAACTATGACTCTCTTCAGGTAGCCAAATGCCTCGTCATCTAATTAGTGACGTGCATGAATGATTAACGAGATTCCTACTGTCTCCTATCTACTACTAGCGAAACTACAGCCAAGGAACGGGCTTGGAAAATATAGCGGGAAAGAAGACCCTGTTGAGCTTGACTCTAGTCCGACTTTGTAGGGAAACATTAGAGGTGTAGCATAAGTGGGAGACGCAAGTCGCCAGTGAAAATACCACTACTACTCTGATTGTTTCTTTACTTACTCAGTAATGCAGTGCAATTAACTTAGGTTAATTAATTTGTCGAGATAAGATGGTAATCTTCGGATGCCGTCGAACTGTTCTGAGGACAGTGTCAGGTGGGGAGTTTGACTGGGGCGGTACATCTGTCAAATGGTAACGCAGATGTCCCAAGGGGAGCTCAACCAGGACAGAAACCTGGTGTTGACTAAAAGGGGAAAAGCTCTCTGATTTTGATTTTCAGTACGAATACAGACCGTGAAAGCGCGGCCTACGATCCTTTTGATTAATTAGAGTTTAAGCAAGAGGTGTCAGAAAAGTTACCACAGGATAACTGGCTTGTGGCGGCCAAGCGTTCATAGCGACGTCGCTTTTGATCCTTCGATGTCGGCTCTTCCTATCATTGCGAAGCAGATTCGCAAAGCGTTGGATTGTTCACCACTAATAGGGAACGTGAGCTGGGTTTAGACCGTCGTGAGACAGGTTAGTTTTACCCTATATATAAAGTGTCATGATAATAGTAATTCTGCTCAGTACGAGAGGAACCGCAGATTCGGATCACTGGTAAGTGTGCTTGATCGAAAGTCAGTGGCACGAAGCTACCATCCGAGAGATATAAGACTGAACGCCTCTAAGTCTGAATCTCGCCTAGAAGTCATGATAAATTGTGCCCACCTCGTAAGAGGCAATAATATTATTCACTGACGCAAGTCGGTGAATGTGGCTTAGCCATACATTTAAACTCGGACCTTTCTATGAAATAGAAGGGATGTTTGAATCATTTATAATGGTTACGTGTGGGCATTAAATCGTTTGTAGAACGACTTACTTTCCGGTCGGGTAGCGTAGAATTCGAGCGGTTTAAACTGCGAAGATTTTGAACTATAATCCCCATTTGAACGCGATGATTTGGACTTTTAGAGTTCATTCATTGTGGCGGTCGGCAATATTAACTATACTTTTAATTATCTAGTTTTGATAATTATTAGTGCTGTTTTAATAGTGCTGTTTATAGTGCTTTTATAGTGCTTGTTTTAATAGTACTTTTATTGTGCTTTTTTATATGCTGGGAATTGCATGATGCAATTCCGCTTTTATTATTTTTGTATTTGAAAATGTACCGAATTATAGTTTTTTGGGCTCGATTAATTTTTCTCAATATTTCTGAAAATTATAAAAAATTACAAAAATTTCTCTGCTTTTTAGTCGAGAATTTGAAAATTTTACCGAATTATTTTCAATTTTAAGCATATATAACCAGAAAATTATAAAATAACCAAAATTTTTTTAAAAAAATGTAAATTTTCAAAATTTTCCAAAAATTTTCCGAAAAAATTTTTTTGGTCAAAAAAAATTAATATTTTTCAAAAATTTTCCAGAAAAATTTTTCCGAAAAAATTTTTTGGTCAAAAAAAATTAATATTTCAAAATTTTCCAGAAATTTTTTTTGACAAAATTTTTTGGGTCAATAAAAATAATAATAATAATAATAATAATTAATAACAAAAATTAATATAAAATAATAATAATAAAATTAATAATTTTGACAAAATTTTTTGGGTCAATATAATAATAATAATAATAATAATAAATAATAATAAAATAATAATAATAATAATCAAAAATTTTTAATAATAATAATAATAATAATAAAAAATTCAATTAATAATAATAATATATTAATAATATAATACAAAAATTTAATAATAATAATATAAAATTTTTACAATTCATTATTATTATTGTTAATAATTTTCTGTAAATTATTTTAAAAAATTGATAAATTGATTTATTTGATGACAAATTAAAAAAATTTCCCCAAAAAATTTTGGGATTAAATATTACATAATTTCTTACTAACTGTTAAATGAAATTTAATTAATTAAACTTTTAAATTAATATAACTTTGTTTCCAATAATTAAATAAGGCAAATAAACTGTCCGTCTTATTTATTTTTTTTGTTCTTTCTAATGATATATATAATCATATTATCGAAACTAAAATTAAAGAAACCGAAACACATTTTAATTAAAAAATTTATGCACTAAATTATGACAAAGATATTTTTGCAAGTATTACATCATTGCATAATAATTCTTAAGTAAAATTTAATTAATTAATTTTCAATAATAAACTTTTTCATCTGAACATATACGAAAAGTAAGGAATGGATCTGATTTCCCTTTCTTTGCTCTTTCTAATAATATGTAAATCATATAATACACCTTAAATTAAAGAAAATAATATTATTTTAAAGAAAATTATAATTAAGGAAAACTCCCAGCCTCCGATAAACTTAAACTCGAATAACTTTGTGAATAATAAAGTTTTTGGTATATTTAAACTGAATTCCTACTCAACTTTTTACGCTCTTTCATTAGATATATAATTCAAATTCAGTACAATGTGTATTTCTTCAAACTCCCAGCGGCCAAATCCAAAAATTAAGGAAACCTCTTCATAAACTTAATTTAGTCATAACTTTAGTAAAAATTGAGATATATAAGAGATTTTAGTATGATCGATGTAGAATTTTTTTCTCTAACTGATAATTATAAACATTTAATAATATCAGCAAAAGTGATAATTATGTTTAATCACGTGTATTTTTAATGAACAACAAAATGTCTAAACTATTGCTAAAAATTTTTAAATTTAAAATAAAATTAGTACATTTAACAGAGAATTAAAAATTATACTAGAAAAAGAATTTGAGCTTAATAAACAATAATAAATACAAACAAAAAGATAAAAAAATTTTAAAATTTTTACACAAATTTTCAAGAGAAATGCCCTAAATTTCTTATTTTAACCGTTTTGATAAATTTTTTCGCTAACCATATTAAGAAAACAGTTTTACATCTAAATAAATATATTTTGGAAACAATAAATTAATACTAAAGTCGCCGTTTCAGGAATGCTACCCAAGGTATATATCCACAGTATATATGTGAGCTGACTATTTAATTATAGTTGATTAGTTGAAATATACTGATTGATTATTGTTGGCTCATATAAAATCTATCAATTGTTAATACAATTGTGGATCAGTACAGAATATTTTGTTAGTAGCCCTACAGCCAACGCAGCGATAATCCTTAAATAATCTTTATGATTGTTTACGTTTATACATATTCGTCGGGTGAATATAGCAGCAGCATATGTAGCAGTTTGCAATTTCATTTTCTCTGTCCAGGCCTGTATCTTGTCAGATTTATTGATTAATTCAATTAATTACCTATCATTTATGAGGGTTAACGAATAAAGAAATAGTTGCTTTGCAATTATAACGAATGACCTAATGTAGCTGTGTTTAAATATGCAGTTATGCGATTGAATATTAACGAAATGACTCGCTTAGGCGGTCGTATATATATATAAATATCTGGTTGATCCTGCCAGTAGTCATATGCTTATCTCAAAAGATTAAGCCATGCATGTCTAAGTACACAAGTCTCGTACACTGAAACCGCGGATGGCTCATTATAACAGCTATGATTTAAGAGATATAATCTATTTGCCATGGATAACTGTGGTAATTCTAGAGCTAATATTTAACAGAATGCCGTGACTCACGAAGCGCGGATTTATTAGATCAAAATAACCTGGGAAATTTTGATGACTCTGGATAATTTTACTGATCGTACGACCTTGTGTTGACGACGAATATCTCTTGAAGTGGCTGACCTATCAACTTTCGATGGTAAGATCAAAGCTTACCATGGTTGTAACGGGTAACGGGGAATCAGTGTTCGATCCGGAGAGGGAGCCTGAGAAACGGCTACCACATCCACGGAAGGCAGCAGGCGCGTAAATTACCCAATACCGGTTCGGTGAGGTAGTGACAAAAATAACAATATGGGCCCTAGTGGTTTCATAATTGCAATGAGAACATTTTAAATACTTTATCAAGTATCAATTGGAGGGCAAGTCTGGTGCCAGCAGCCGCGGTAATTCCAGCTCCAATAGCGTATATTAAAGTTGTTGCAGTTAAAAAGCTCGTAGTTGAAATTGAGGAAAAAGATGGTTTGAAATCTTTGATTGAAAGCTATCTTGTCCTTCGACGTCGTGTATATCTTTATGCTCTTTAATGGGTGTTGAGGATGACCGACAAGTTTACTTTGAAAAAATTAGAGTGCTTAAAGCAGGCTGATGCTTGCATATTGTTGCATGGAATAATAAAATAAGACTTCGGTTTTATTTTGTTGGTTTCGAAACTGAAGTAATGATTAAAAGAGACTGCCGGGGGCATATGTATGCTGGTGCTAGAGGTGAAATTCTTAGATCATCAGCAGACAGTCTACTGCGAAAGCATTTGCCAAGAATGTTTTCATTAATCAAGAACGAAAGTCAGAGGATCGAAGACGATCAGATACCGTCCTAGTTCTGACCATAAACTATGCCAACTGACAGTTCGCGAAGGTAATTTAAATCTCCTTGCGAGAAGTCACCGGGAAACCTAAGTCTATGGGTTCCGGGGGAAGTATGGTTGCAAAGCTGAAACTTAAAGGAATTGACGGAAGGGCACCACCAGGAGTGGAGCCTGCGGCTTAATTTGACTCAACACGGGAAATCTCACCCGGTCCGGACACTGTGAGGATTGACAGATTGATAGCTCTTTCTTGATTCGTGGGTGGTGGTGCATGGCCGTTCTTAGTTGGTGGAGCGATTTGTCTGGTTAATTCCGTTAACGAACGAGACTCTAACCTGCTAAATAGTACATTTGTTTTAAAATAGCAAATGCTGACTTCTTAGAGGAATAAATAGCGTTTAGCTAAATGAAAAAGAGCAATAACAGGTCTGTGATGCCCTTAGATGTCCGGGGCCGCACGCGCGCTACAATGGCAGTAACAGCGAGTTTAATTCCTAGCTAGAAATGGCTGGGTAACCTGCTTAATCACTGTCGTGTCAGGAATAGTGGATTGAAATTATTCCACTTGAACGAGGAATTCCTAGTAAGTGCAAGTCACTAGCTTGCGCTGATTACGTCCCTGCCCTTTGTACACACCGCCCGTCGCTACTACCGATTGAATGGTTTAGTGAGATCGTTGGATTCCGATTTAAGAAATGGCAACATTTCTATAGTTGGGAAAAGACAATCAAACTTGATCATTTAGAGGAAGTAAAAGTCGTAACAAGGTTTCCGTAGGTGAACCTGCGGAAGGATCATTATTAGTTCATTGAAATTAAAAGAACGATTAGAATTTACAGCTGACATGCTATAAATTAAATTAAAAAACGATTTTGGCTCTATAATTTTTATAATGAATTATTAAATATAAAGTGCTGATTTTAATTTACTAATTACATATTATGCTACTTGGATTGTTTTATTGCGAAGTATTCGGCTCGCTAAACAATAAATCGACTTTTATAGTAGTAAAATATGGTTTCAAGTGCTAGTAGTAAATTAATCAGCATTAAACCAACACATTCACGGGGTGCCTATGGTATTTTTCGAAATACCGAGTACTCATATAAACATTTTTATGGGGTGTTGTTTATATGAAAGACTTATGTCCGTAGTCTCTCGTAAAAAGGAAATTACAAAACACAAGTTGTTGGCACTGAAAAAACAATATCAAAGCATTATCAGGATATTGTGCAAGGTTTAATTAGTTTAGTAATATTAATATCTTTAAAAATTTAGTGTTATTTATTTGGTCAATATACGAATTCAGTTGCAGTGATTAATAATAACTGGTCTAATGCTTTGTAGATAAATATCCGAATTCAGTTATTTTATTAATCATTTATTTTGGCAAAACTGCAATTGGCTAAAGAATTTGTATGTTGATTAACACGATATTATATGAAAAGCTGCCCCGTGTGTTTCTATTTCTATTTAACTTTACAGTATCGTTTGGTGATCAAATGATAATGGCAATCCTCGACTTTGTAAAAGAAGTTGGGTTGATTGAAAATTAGAATATGGATCGCTGTAAAAAGCATCTGTATATTATTAACCACTTTAAGCGATGGATCACTCGGCTCGCACGTCGATGAAGAACGTAGCAAAACATGTGAATTAATGTGAACTGCACAACGCTCTGATCATTGACATTTTGAACGCAAATGGCGGCTATGGTCAACCTATAGCCACATCTGTCTGAGGGTCGGCATAGCATTTATCATTACGTTCAATAGTAATGTTTTGAGGGGTTCACTTTTGGTTTTTATTTCAATCGAAAGTGCCTCTTTAAGGTGATAGTGTATTTGTTAAACAAGTAACCTCTATGGAAACATAGAGTTTCGATTTTGAAATGCTATTAATATACAGTTTATACATATGAATTAACATAAAGTAATGCTGTTTGAAGTTAATAGATTTATTTGTTATTGTTACTATTGTTTTCATAATTTATTGACCATTGTATAGAAGAAGAAAAGGCAAATAACAATGTTTGAATGGGTTGTTGATTTATTTGTTTGATCTTTAAAATATATTTTGGATTGATAATAATAGAATAATGATGCTATTAATGACAATGACAATTTAATTTTGCATTATCAATATGTGCGTTTCAGTATTAATTGACGTATTGAATTAGTGTTTTAAATATAATTGAACAAGTTTGACGGAAAATTCTGGATTTTGAAATTATTGATATCATTTGATGCATACATAATTTTAATTTTCTCCAGTGCCGCAGCTTAATGAGTTGCGTTCTGGTGCATATGTGTGCTGTCACCTGTGAGATTTTAGTAAATAATCAATTAAATGTCAAGGAATTTCGAATTTATTATTTATTTGTTCAATTAACTTTTAAATCCGACCTCAGATCAGATGAGATTACCCGCTGAACTTAAGCATATCATTAAGCGGAGGAAAAGAACTAACAAGGATTTCCCCAGTAGTGGCGAACGACCGGGAATTAGCCAGCACTGAATCCTGTATCTTTGATATTAGGAGTTGTGGTGTAAAGGTTGCGTTTTAATTGTTGAGTTATACTCCAAATTCACTTGATTGTGATGTTGTCCATAGACGGTGTTAGACCGGTTGGAGTGTACGAGGCTTTTATTGATGTTTCCTATGAGTCGGATTGTTTGAGAATGCAGTCCAAATTGGGTGGTAAACTCCATCTAAGGCTAAATACTTGTGCGAGTCCGATAGTAAACAAGTACCGTGAGGAAAGTTGAAAAGAACTTTGAAGAGAGAGTTAAAATAGTACGTGAAATCGCTTAGAGGTAAACGAGTAGAGCCGAAACTGATATATGGGATTCAGTTGATTGTCTGTCAATCTTATTTTAGCAAAATCTCACTAGGAATTGCTAATTTAAGCTCATAATGGACGATCAATTTCCATGTAAAAACTGCGACCAATAGTGCCGTTTTTCTGTCGTAATGGTGAAGGTGACCAATTCTTCGGAATCGGTTTTATAGCTCATTGCACGGTTAAATTTGGTGTATTGGTGATTTCGATTTGCTGATATTGGCTGTGGTAATGCTGATTGTTTGATTGTGAGCTCATAAGAGATTGCTTTTGAATGTTTAGTATAACTGATGGTCGATGGGCAAATCTAGTAAGTCTGCAGTGTATATGTAGTTACTACTTGTCCCGTCTTGAAACACGGACCAAGGAGTTTTATATGATCGCGAGTCAAAGGGCCTTACGAAACCCCATGGCGAAATTAATGTAAAGGTTTGCTTCGGTAAACTGTGATGTGACCTCTGTTAAAGACGAGTGCAACATCGACCCGTCTAAAGATGTTCGCATCTGGGCGGAGTTTGAGCGATCATGTAGAGACCGAAAGATGGTGAACTATGCTTGTGCAGGTTGAAGTCAGAGGAACTCTGATGGAGGACCGCCGCGGTTCTGACGTGCAAATCGATCGTCGGACACAAGTATAGGGGCGAAAGACTAATCGAACCATCTAGTAGCTGGTTCCCTCCGAAGTTTCCCTCAGGATAGCTGACATTTGTTGTTGTAGTTTTACCTGGTAAAGCGAATGATTAGAAGTATTGGGGACGAAATGTTCTCAACTTATTCTTCAAACTTTAAATGGGTTCGATGTGCGTCTTTCTTTATTGAAGATGTGCATTGAATACAAATGTCTAGTGGGCCATTTTTGGTAAGCAGAACTGGCGATGTGGGATGAACCAAACATCTGGTTAAGGTGCCTAACATCACGCTCATGAGAAACCACAAAAGGTGTTGGTTGATAAAGACAGCAGGACGGTGGACATGGAAGTCGTCATCCGCTAAGGAGTGTGTAACACTCACCTGCCGAATCAACCAGCCCTGAAAATGGATGGCGCTGTAGCGTGGGACTATACCGGATCGATATCGCAAGTTGTATTAAAACGAGTAAGCGGTCGTGTAGGAGGGTGCCGTGGTTGCTAAGAAGCTACTGGCGTAAGTCAGAGTGGAGCGGTCACGGGTACAGATCTTGGTAGTAGTAGCAATTATTCAAGTGAGATCCTTGAAGACTGAAGTGGAGAAGGGTTCCATGTGAACAGTATTTGAACATGGGTAGTCGGTCCTAAGAATTCAGTTATCAGAAAGAGGTGATAGACATTAGCAATAGTGTTTATAATTGACTTTAGCCTCTTGCAGCGAAAGGAATCAGGTTAACATTCCTGAACTTGAATACGGAAATTTGTTGTTTCGGCAACACAAGGGTGGCAACACAAGCGATCTCAGAGACGTCATCAAGTGTTTCGGGAAGAGTTCTCTTTTCTTTGTATACATAACCATGTCCCTAGAATCAGGTCATCTGGAGAAAGGGATGTGAAATGTCAAAAGCACCGCGGTTCTTGTGGTGTGTCCGAGCGCCCTGATGGCCCTTGAAATCTGAGGGAGCAGTTATAATTTCGTTTCAAGCCGTACCGATATCCCAGCAGGTCTCCAAGGTGAGCAGCCTATAGCCTTAGAACAATGTAGGTAAGGGAAGTCGGCAAACTAGATCCGTACCTTCGGTAAAAGGATTGGCTCTAGGGACCGGGTATGATGGGCTTAATCAAGAAGTTGATTGAATTGGATTGGGCTGTTTTGATTCTGTTTTTGGGGCAACTTAAATGGAGTTGAAATGGAACTCTTTCGACTCGATTGATAGGCGGGTTAGGCTATGATTTGTGGATTTTCGGATTCATGGTCGTCATTGTACAATTAACGGTCAACTAGAACTGGCATGGACTAGGGAATCCGACTGTCTAATTAAACAAAAGCATTGCGATGGCTGGTGAACGGCTTTGACGCAATGTGATTTCTGCCCAGTGCCATGAATGTCAACGTGAAGAAATTCAAACAAGCGCTGGTTAACGGCGGGAGTAACTATGACTCTCTTCAGGTAGCCAAATGCCTCGTCATCTAATTAGTGACGTGCATGAATGGATTAACGAGGATTCCCTACTGTCCCTATCTACTATCTAGCGAAACTACAGCCAAGGGAACGGCTTGGAAAATATAGCGGGGAAAGAAGACCCTGTTGAGCTTGACTCTAGGGAACATTAGAGGTGTAGTATAAGTGGGAGACGCAAGTCGACAGTGAAATACCACTACTCTGATTGTTTCTTTACTTACTCAGTAATGCAGTGCAGTTGACTTTGGTCAATTTATTGTGGAGAAAAGGTAGTAATCTTCGGATGCTACCGAACTGTTCTGAGGACAGTTCAGGTGGGGAGTTTGACTGGGGTTACATCTGTCAAATGGTAACGCAGGTGTCCCAAGGTGAGCTCAACCAGGACAGAACTGGTGTGGACCAAAAGGGGAAATGTCACTTGATTTTGATTTTCAGTACGAATACAGACCGTGAAAGCGCGGCCTATCGATCCTTTTGATTTCTTAGAGTTTAAAGCAAGAGGTGTCAGAAAAGTTACCCAGGGTAACTGGCTTGTGCGGCCAAGCGTTCATAGCGACTCGCTTTTTGATCCTTCGATGTCGGCTTTCCTATCATTGTGAAGCAGAATTCACAAAGCGTTGGATTGTTCACCACTAATAGGAACGTGAGCTGGGTTTAGACCGTCGTGAGACAGGTTAGTTTTACCTACTATATAAAGTGTCATTACAATGGTAATTCTGCTCAGTACGAGAGGAACCGCAGATTCGGTCACTGGTAAATGTGCTTGATCGAAAGGTCATTGGCACGAAAGCTACCATCCGAGAGATTAACTGAACTCTAAGTCTGAATCTCGCCCAGACGTAATGATAATTCAGTGCCTACCTCGTAAAGAGGCAATAGTATTATCTAACGAATTTTCGGATTTGTTGATGTGCTTAGCCATATATTTAAACTCTACTAACCTATGAAAATAGGTTGGGTTTGAATCATATTTTAATGATTTTACGTGTTGGCATTAAATCGTTTGCATACGACTTACCTTACGGTCGGGAAGCGTAATTTCGAGCGGTTTTTAAACTGCGAGAATCTGAACTTCATCCCCATCTGACGCGATGATTTGGGCCTATATGGTTCATTCATTCGTTAGTAAAACGATATTGGTTATTTGTTGCATTATTTACAAAAAAATCTAAAATCTAGTTTGATTATTATGGTAAATAAGACACTATAGAGTATATTGTATAGTGCTTATATATTGTATATAGTATTTATTTATAATAGTATATGATAGTATTATGTAAATATAATATATTTATTGTATATGTGTTGTTGTTATGGTGTTAAGTTGTGTTTTTTAAATTTTTTTTGGACTTATACTTATACTTATATACTATATCTACTATATATATACTTATTATATATACTTATATACTTATATACTTATATACTTATAACTTATTATACTTATATCAGCAGAACAAAATAAAACAAAATTGCTATTTCTACGAAATTTGATTTTTTGCAAAAGAATTCAAATTTGAAAAGCTCTCCATAAGGACGTAATGTAAAATCTCGATTTTAAGATAAAATATTNTGCTATTTCTACGAAATTTGATTTTTTGCAAAAGAATTCAAAATTTGAAAATCTCTCCATAAGGACGTAATGTAAAAATCTCGATTTTTAAGGTAAATATTTGAAAATTAAAATTTTGCTGACCAAATCTATGGAAATTTCAACAAAATTTGGTAAAATCCATTAAAATAAATTTTTTTGTTGAATAAAATATAAATTAAATATTAATTAAATTAATTTGCCAGCTGAAAAGCTGGCTTTTTTGCTCAAAAAATTTTCATAGCTCAATTATTCGTTTTGACATTCATGATGCTTGGCATAAATCACATATCGTAAAGATACCATATCAATATAAGTATAAATATAAAAAAATTATAGGCTTTTTTTCTCAAAAATTTTCCAGAGATTATTTATATAATATAAAGAAAATATCTATGCCAGCTTAAATGCTGGCTTTTTTGCTCGAAAAAATTTCAGAAGTTATTCATTTGTTTTATTATAAACTAACACAAAGAAAAAAACAAAAAAAGATATTGTTTGTTTATAACAAATGCTCGTCATAGTGATTTCATAAATTTGGTTTTCTTTATTTATTTTTTAAAAAATATTTTAGAAAAACTGCTGAAACTGCTCCTCATTGTATAAAATCTTCGATTAATAAAAAAAGAAACTACAGTGAAAAGGACCGCGAATATAAATTTTAGAATAAAAATTCTGTAAAGATCATCCGCATGAAAGTGAAATCAAGAAGAGAACATTGCATAAAATAATATTTATAAATTTTAAAAGATCATACACATAGTTCTCTAGCCGTAACCAGGAAGGTATAAATAAAACATTGTATTTAATTGTGCTTTTAACCAGCGCATTTTTTAATTTAATTTTCAATTTTCAGAAATAATAACTATCATGTAAATGTAAAGAGAGTAATAGTTACTCCCGCTTGACTGATTATAATAATAATAACAATAATAATAACAATAATAATAATAATAATAATAATAATAATAATAATAATAATAAATAATAATAATAATAATAATAATAATAATAATAATAATAATAATAATAATAATAATAATAATAATAATAATAATAATAATAATAATAATAATAATAATAATATAAATAATAATAATAATAATAATAATAATAATAATAATAATAATAATAATAATAATAATAATAATATAATAATAAATAATAATAATAATAATAATAATAATAATAATAATAATAATAATAATAATAATAATAATATAATAATAATAATAATAATAATAATAATAATAATAATAATAATAAATAAATAATAATAATAATAATAATAATAATAATAATAATAACAATAATAATAATAATAATAATAATAAATAATAATAATAATAATAATAATAATAATAATAATAATAATAATAATAATAATAAATAATAATAATAATAATAATAAAATAATAATAATAATATATAATAATAATAATCGATTTTACATTTAACAATCGATTTTATTCAATAAAATGTAATAAATGTTTATTAATTTTATATTACTTATTATAATAAGTAGTTTGTTAATAAGTAATATTTCATTTGAAACTTAAAAAAATAAAATAATTTTTTACACAAAATTTCAAAGAAAAATGCAAAATATTTCATGTCATAAAATCAAATATTACAGTTTTTATACATTTTCGACTTAGAAAATAATCGAGAATTTTTATTTTAAAAAAATCTTTTCTTAATTATTTCTCTGTTATTTCCCAATTTATTAAATACTACCCATGTTAGATAACTAATGCTATATATTGTAGTCTATGTAAAGTTGACATAGTATTATATATACTGTTGATTTTTGATTATCAATGAAATTAAACTCATATATTCGTTATGAATTATGGGTAAATGAAAAAATGTTGTAGTGGCGAATGTTGTTTCGGTAACGGTTTCCAAATGCGTGGAGTTATGTCTACTACGTACCACATGAACAAGGGTAAATATAGCTTTCGCTTTGAAGCGTTAGTAATTTAAATTTCTATTGTCCAGGCCTTTTTCTAGTCAGATACAGTTGTGAAGCTTGCTTTGCGATTGTTTATTGCTTGTTAGTTGAATTTGTTGAATCAAAACGCTAACAATAAAAGCAATTCAATGAATATCATATATTTAAATATATAACGAATGGCCTATTTTAGTTATCGGTTAAACGATAGCTAAGCGATTGAATAAAAATCGTACGTATCATTATTGATGAAAACGTAAATGCTAAGTAGAGTAAACTGAAATGATCAAGCTTTTATGCATCGATGATGCATTGAGTAAACGATATTTATATTTTGGATTTAATATAATGTGACTGAGAAAAATGGTAAAACATTTTTCTTTTCAAATCAGTTAATAAAAATGAGACTTGATTATACATTGTATTTAAATCATTTATTGCAAAAAATAAAAATCGTTGAAAGGGTGATAATTAAATTTATTTCACAAAATAGTGGTTTTTTAAATGAAATTGCTGTTTTTGGATTATCATGTGGTTAATGCTTGATCGATTGATAAAGTTAATGATACTTGTGTTTATTGATTTTCAATATCTTTAGTGACTACTTAATTGAAACCATGTTAAGTAGAGTACGTAAAATAAATATCTGGTTGATCCTGCCAGTAGTCATATGCTTATCTCAAAGATTAAGCCATGCATGTCTTAGTACAAAGTCTCGTACACTTAAACCGCGGATGGCTCATTATAACAGCTATATTTGAGAGATTCTATCATTTTGCCATGGGATAACTGTGGTAATTCTAGAGCTAATATCTAAAGAATGCCGTGACTCACGAAGCGGCGGATTTATTAGATCAAAATCAACCTGGTGAAAACCGGTTTTTGATGACTCTGGATAATTTACTGATCGTACGACCTTTGTGTTGACGACATATCTCTTGAAGTGGCTGACCTATCAACTTTCGATGGTAAGATCAAAGCTTACCATGGTTGTAACGGGTAACGGGGAATCAGTGTTCGATTCCGGAGAGGGAGCCTGAGAAACGGCTACCACATCCACGGAAGGCAGCAGGCGCGTAAATTACCCAATACCGGTTCGGTGAGGTAGTGACAAAAAATAACAATATGGGCCCTAGTGGTTTCATAATTGCAATGAGAACATTTTAAATACTTTATCAAGTATCAATTGGAGGGCAAGTCTGGTGCCAGCAGCCGCGGTAATTCCAGCTCCAATAGCGTATATTAAAGTTGTTGCAGTTAAAAAGCTCGTAGTTGAAATTGAGGAAAAAGATGGTTTGAAATCTTGATTGAAAGCTATCTTGTCCTTCGACGTCGTGTATATCTTTGATGCTCTTTAATGGGTGTTGAATGACCGACAAGTTTACTTTGAAAAAATTAGAGTGCTTAAAGCAGGCTGATGCTGCATATTGTTGCATGGAATAATAAAATAAGACTTCGGTTTTATTTTGTTGGTTTTCGAAACTGAAGTAATGATTAAAAGAGACTGCCGGGGGCATATGTATGCTGGTGCTAGAGGTGAAATTCTTAGATCATCAGCAGACAGTCTACTGCGAAAGCATTTGCCAAGAATGTTTTCATTAATCAAGAACGAAAGTCAGAGGATCGAAGACGATCAGATACCGTCCTAGTTCTGACCATAAACTATGCCAACTGACAGTTCGCGAAGGTAATTTAAATCTCCTTGCGAGAAGTCACCGGGAAACCTAAGTCTATGGGTTCCGGGGGAAGTATGGTTGCAAAGCTGAAACTTAAAGGAATTGACGGAAGGGCACCACCAGGAGTGGAGCCTGCGGCTTAATTTGACTCAACACGGGAAATCTCACCCGGTCCGGACACTGTGAGGATTGACAGATTGATAGCTCTTTCTTGATTCGGTGGGTGGTGGTGCATGGCCGTTCTTAGTTGGTGGAGCGATTTGTCTGGTTAATTCCGTTAACGAACGAGACTCTAACCTGCTAAATAGTACATTTGTTTTAAATAGCAAATGCTGACTTCTTAGAGGAATAAATAGCGTTTAGCTAAATGAAAAAGAGCAATAACAGGTCTGTGATGCCCTTAGATGTCCGGGCCGCACGCGCGCTACAATGGCAGTAACAGCGAGTTTAATTCCTAGCTAGAAATGGCTGGGTAACCTGCTTAATCACTGTCGTGTCAGGAATAGTGGATTGAAATTATTCCACTTGAACGAGGAATTCCTAGTAAGTGCAAGTCACTAGCTTGCGCTGATTACGTCCCTGCCCTTTGTACACACCGCCCGTCGCTACTACCGATTGAATGGTTTAGTGAGATCGTTGGATTCCGATTTAAGAAATGGCAACATTTCTATAGTTGGGAAAAGACAATCAAACTTGATCATTTAGAGGAAGTAAAAGTCGTAACAAGGTTTCCGTAGGTGAACCTGCGGAAGGATCATTATTAGTTCATTGAAATTAAAAGAACGATTAGAATTTACAGCTGACATGCTATAAATTAAATTAAAAAACGATTTTGGCTCTGATAATTCATTTTATAATGAATTATTAAATATAAAAAAGTGCTGATTTTAATTTACTAATTACATATTATGCTACTTGGATTGTTTTATTGCGAAGTATTCGGCTCGCTAAACAATAAATCGACTCGTTTTATAGTAGTAAATATGGTTCAAGTGCTAGTAGTAAATTAATCAGCATTAAACCAACACATTCACGGGGTGCCTATGGTATTTTTCGAAATACCGAGTACTCATATAAACATTTTTATTGGGTGTTGTTTATATGACAGACTTATGTCCGTAGTCTCTCGTAAAAAGGAAATTACAAAACACAAGTTGTTGGCACTGATAAAAACAATATCAAAGCATTATCAGGATATTGTGCAAGGTTTAATTAGTTTAGTAATATAATATCTTTAAAAATTAGTGTTATTTTTTGGTCAATATACGAATTCAAGTTGCAGTGATTAATAATAACTGGTCTAATGCTTTGTAGATAAATATCCGAATTCAGTTATTTTATTAATCATTTATTTTGGCAAAACTGCAATTGGCTAAAGAATTTGTATGTTGATTAACACGATATTATATGAAAAGCTGCCCCGTGTGTTTCTATTTCTATTTAACTTTACAGTATCGTTGGTGATCAAATGATAATGGCAATCCTCGACTTTGTAAAAGAAGTTGGGTTGATTGAAAATTAGAATATGGATCGCTGTAAAAAGCATCTGTATATTATTAACCACTTTAAGCGATGGATCACTCGGCTCGCACGTCGATGAAGAACGTAGCAAAACATGTGAATTAATGTGAACTGCACAACGCTCTGATCATTGACATTTTGAACGCAAATGGCGGCTATGGGTCAACCTATAGCCACATCTGTCTGAGGGTCGGCATAGCATTTATCATTACGTTCAATAGTAATGTTTTGAGGGGTTCACTTTTGGTTTTTATTTCAATCGAAAGTGCCTCTTTAAGGTGATAGTGTATTTGTTAAACAAGTACACCTCTATGGAAACATAGAGTTTCGATTTTTGAAATGCTATTAATATACAGTTTATACATATGAAATTAACATAAAGTTAATGCTGTTGTTGAAGTTAATAGATTTATTTGTTATTGTTACTATTGTTTTCATAATTTATTGACCATTGTATAGAAAGAAGAAAAGGCAAATAAACAATGTTTGAATGGGTTGTTGATTTATTTGTTTGATCTTTTAAATATATTTGGATTGATAATAATAGTAATAATGATGCTATTAATGACAATGACAATTTAATTTTGCATTATCAATATGTGCGTTTCAGTATTAATTGACGTATTGAATAGTGTTTTAAATATAATTGAACAAGTTTGACGGAAATTCTGGATTATTGAAATTATTGATATCATTTGATGCATACATAATTTTAATTTTCTCCAGTGCCGCAGCTTAATGAGTTGCGTTCTGGTGCATATGTGTGCTGTCACCTGTGAGATTTTAGTAAATAATCAATTAAATTGTCAAGGAATTTCGAATTTATTATTTATTTGTTCAATTAACTTTTAAATCCGACCTCAGATCAGATGAGATTACCCGCTGAACTTAAGCATATCATTAAGCGGAGGAAAAGAAACTAACAAGGATTTCCCCAGTAGTGGCGAACGACCGGGAATTAGCCCAGCACTGAATCCTGTATCTTTGATATTAGGATTGTGGTGTAAAGGTTGCGTTTTTAATTGTTGAGTATACTCCAAATTCACTTGATTGTGATGTTGTCCATAGACGGTGTTAGACCGGTTGGAGTGTACGAGGCTTTTATTGATGTTTCCTATGAGTCGGATTGTTTGAGAATGCAGTCCAAATTGGGTGGTAAACTCCATCTAAGGCTAAATACTTGTGCGAGTCCGATAGTAAACAAGTACCGTGAGGGAAAGTTGAAAAGAACTTTGAAGAGAGAGTTAAATAGTACGTGAAATCGCTTAGAGGTAAACGAGTAGAGCCGAAAACTGATATATGGGATTCAGTTGATTGTCTGTTCTTATTTTTGCAAAATCTCACTAGGAATTGCTTTTTAAGCTCATAATGGACGATCAATGCACTTTCATGTATCAAAACTGCGACCAATAGTGCCGTTTTTCTGTCGTAATGGTGAAGGTGACCAATTCTTCGGAATCGGTTTTATAGCTCATTGCACGGTTAAATTTGGTGTATTGGTGATTTCGATTTGCTGATATTGGCTGTTGGTAATGCTGATTGTTTGATTGTGAGCTCATAAGAGATTGCTTTTGAATGTTTAGTTAACTGATGGTCGATGGGCAAATCTAGTAAGTCTGCAGTGTATATGTAGGTTACCTACTTGTCCCGTCTTGAAACACGGACCAAGGAGTTTTATATGATCGCGAGTCAAAGGGCCTTACGAAACCCCATGGCGAAATTAATGTAAAGGTTTGCTCGGTAAACTGTGATGTGACCTCTGTTAAAAGACAGAGTGCAACATCGACCCGTCTAAAGATGTTCGCATCTGGGCGGAGTTTGAGCGATCATGTAGAGACCCGAAAGATGGTGAACTATGCTTGTGCAGGTTGAAGTCAGAGGAAACTCTGATGGAGGACCGCCGCGGTTCTGACGTGCAAATCGATCGTCGGACACAAGTATAGGGGCGAAAGACTAATCGAACCATCTAGTAGCTGGTTCCCTCCGAAGTTTCCCTCAGGATAGCTGACATTTGTTGTTGTAG
>JACMZG010000715.1:0-15300 GCA_018340805.1 Microvelia longipes
CATTTTAGCAGTGGGAAACACGAGAAAACTTCGGTTTTCTACTTTAGATTCGTTCCAGACATATTGCATAAGTTGTACTTTGTGTGATTTACTGTGGTTCTCTGATCGAAATCCAGTTATTAAAATAGTGATTTTCATGCTTATTTTGATCATTTTAAGCACTTAAATACGCTTTAAACAATAACATTAGAGAAATAAGCGATTTCCATCAAGAATTGTAGAAGCCATCGGCAGATTTGTTTCAATCTATTTCCTAACATGTTCAGCAATATAACAGTGTTATTTCATGCATTTTAGCAGTGGGAAACACGAGAAAACTTCGGTTTTCTACTTTAGATTCGTTCCAGACATATTGCATAAGTTGTACTTTGTGTGATTTACTGTGGTTCTCTGATCGAAATCCAGTTATTAAAATAGTGATTTTCATGCTTATTTTGATCATTTTAAGCACTTAAATACGCTTTAAACAATAACATTAGAGAAATAAGCGATTTCCATCAAGAATTGTAGAAGCCATCGGCAGATTTGTTTCAATCTATTTCCTAACATGTTCAGCAATATAACAGTGTTATTTCATGCATTTTAGCAGTGGGAAACACGAGAAAACTTCGGTTTTCTACTTTAGATTCGTTCCAGACATATTGCATAAGTTGTACTTTGTGTGATTTACTGTGGTTCTCTGATCGAAATCCAGTTATTAAAATAGTGATTTTCATGCTTATTTTGATCATTTTAAGCACTTAAATACGCTTTAAACAATAACATTAGAGAAATAAGCGATTTCCATCAAGAATTGTAGAAGCCATCGGCAGATTTGTTTCAATCTATTTCCTAACATGTTCAGCAATATAACAGTGTTATTTCATGCATTTTAGCAGTGGGAAACACGAGAAAACTTCGGTTTTCTACTTTAGATTCGTTCCAGACATATTGCATAAGTTGTACTTTGTGTGATTTACTGTGGTTCTCTGATCGAAATCCAGTTATTAAAATAGTGATTTTCATGCTTATTTTGATCATTTTAAGCACTTAAATACGCTTTAAACAATAACATTAGAGAAATAAGCGATTTCCATCAAGAATTGTAGAAGCCATCGGCAGATTTGTTTCAATCTATTTCCTAACATGTTCAGCAATATAACAGTGTTATTTCATGCATTTTAGCAGTGGGAAACACGAGAAAACTTCGGTTTTCTACTTTAGATTCGTTCCAGACATATTGCATAAGTTGTACTTTGTGTGATTTACTGTGGTTCTCTGATCGAAATCCAGTTATTAAAATAGTGATTTTCATGCTTATTTTGATCATTTTAAGCACTTAAATACGCTTTAAACAATAACATTAGAGAAATAAGCGATTTCCATCAAGAATTGTAGAAGCCATCGGCAGATTTGTTTCAATCTATTTCCTAACATGTTCAGCAATATAACAGTGTTATTTCATGCATTTTAGCAGTGGGAAACACGAGAAAACTTCGGTTTTCTACTTTAGATTCGTTCCAGACATATTGCATAAGTTGTACTTTGTGTGATTTACTGTGGTTCTCTGATCGAAATCCAGTTATTAAAATAGTGATTTTCATGCTTATTTTGATCATTTTAAGCACTTAAATACGCTTTAAACAATAACATTAGAGAAATAAGCGATTTCCATCAAGAATTGTAGAAGCCATCGGCAGATTTGTTTCAATCTATTTCCTAACATGTTCAGCAATATAACAGTGTTATTTCATGCATTTTAGCAGTGGGAAACACGAGAAAACTTCGGTTTTCTACTTTAGATTCGTTCCAGACATATTGCATAAGTTGTACTTTGTGTGATTTACTGTGGTTCTCTGATCGAAATCCAGTTATTAAAATAGTGATTTTCATGCTTATTTTGATCATTTTAAGCACTTAAATACGCTTTAAACAATAACATTAGAGAAATAAGCGATTTCCATCAAGAATTGTAGAAGCCATCGGCAGATTTGTTTCAATCTATTTCCTAACATGTTCAGCAATATAACAGTGTTATTTCATGCATTTTAGCAGTGGGAAACACGAGAAAACTTCGGTTTTCTACTTTAGATTCGTTCCAGACATATTGCATAAGTTGTACTTTGTGTGATTTACTGTGGTTCTCTGATCGAAATCCAGTTATTAAAATAGTGATTTTCATGCTTATTTTGATCATTTTAAGCACTTAAATACGCTTTAAACAATAACATTAGAGAAATAAGCGATTTCCATCAAGAATTGTAGAAGCCATCGGCAGATTTGTTTCAATCTATTTCCTAACATGTTCAGCAATATAACAGTGTTATTTCATGCATTTTAGCAGTGGGAAACACGAGAAAACTTCGGTTTTCTACTTTAGATTCGTTCCAGACATATTGCATAAGTTGTACTTTGTGTGATTTACTGTGGTTCTCTGATCGAAATCCAGTTATTAAAATAGTGATTTTCATGCTTATTTTGATCATTTTAAGCACTTAAATACGCTTTAAACAATAACATTAGAGAAATAAGCGATTTCCATCAAGAATTGTAGAAGCCATCGGCAGATTTGTTTCAATCTATTTCCTAACATGTTCAGCAATATAACAGTGTTATTTCATGCATTTTAGCAGTGGGAAACACGAGAAAACTTCGGTTTTCTACTTTAGATTCGTTCCAGACATATTGCATAAGTTGTACTTTGTGTGATTTACTGTGGTTCTCTGATCGAAATCCAGTTATTAAAATAGTGATTTTCATGCTTATTTTGATCATTTTAAGCACTTAAATACGCTTTAAACAATAACATTAGAGAAATAAGCGATTTCCATCAAGAATTGTAGAAGCCATCGGCAGATTTGTTTCAATCTATTTCCTAACATGTTCAGCAATATAACAGTGTTATTTCATGCATTTTAGCAGTGGGAAACACGAGAAAACTTCGGTTTTCTACTTTAGATTCGTTCCAGACATATTGCATAAGTTGTACTTTGTGTGATTTACTGTGGTTCTCTGATCGAAATCCAGTTATTAAAATAGTGATTTTCATGCTTATTTTGATCATTTTAAGCACTTAAATACGCTTTAAACAATAACATTAGAGAAATAAGCGATTTCCATCAAGAATTGTAGAAGCCATCGGCAGATTTGTTTCAATCTATTTCCTAACATGTTCAGCAATATAACAGTGTTATTTCATGCATTTTAGCAGTGGGAAACACGAGAAAACTTCGGTTTTCTACTTTAGATTCGTTCCAGACATATTGCATAAGTTGTACTTTGTGTGATTTACTGTGGTTCTCTGATCGAAATCCAGTTATTAAAATAGTGATTTTCATGCTTATTTTTGATCATTTTAAGCACTTAAATACGCTTTAAACAATAACATTAGAGAAATAAGCGATTTCCATCAAGAATTGTAGAAGCCATCGGCAGATTTGTTTCAATCTATTTCCTAACATGTTCAGCAATATAACAGTGTTATTTCATGCATTTTAGCAGTGGGAAACACGAGAAAACTTCGGTTTTCTACTTTAGATTCGTTCCAGACATATTGCATAAGTTGTACTTTGTGTGATTTACTGTGGTTCTCTGATCGAAATCCAGTTATTAAAATAGTGATTTTCATGCTTATTTTGATCATTTTAAGCACTTAAATACGCTTTAAACAATAACATTAGAGAAATAAGCGATTTCCATCAAGAATTGTAGAAGCCATCGGCAGATTTGTTTCAATCTATTTCCTAACATGTTCAGCAATATAACAGTGTTATTTCATGCATTTTAGCAGTGGGAAACACGAGAAAACTTCGGTTTTCTACTTTAGATTCGTTCCAGACATATTGCATAAGTTGTACTTTGTGTGATTTACTGTGGTTCTCTGATCGAAATCCAGTTATTAAAATAGTGATTTTCATGCTTATTTTGATCATTTTAAGCACTTAAATACGCTTTAAACAATAACATTAGAGAAATAAGCGATTTCCATCAAGAATTGTAGAAGCCATCGGCAGATTTGTTTCAATCTATTTCCTAACATGTTCAGCAATATAACAGTGTTATTTCATGCATTTTAGCAGTGGGAAACACGAGAAAACTTCGGTTTTCTACTTTAGATTCGTTCCAGACATATTGCATAAGTTGTACTTTGTGTGATTTACTGTGGTTCTCTGATCGAAATCCAGTTATTAAAATAGTGATTTTCATGCTTATTTTGATCATTTTAAGCACTTAAATACGCTTTAAACAATAACATTAGAGAAATAAGCGATTTCCATCAAGAATTGTAGAAGCCATCGGCAGATTTGTTTCAATCTATTTCCTAACATGTTCAGCAATATAACAGTGTTATTTCATGCATTTAGCAGTGGGAAACACGAGAAAACTTCGGTTTTCTACTTTAGATTCGTTCCAGACATATTGCATAAGTTGTACTTTGTGTGATTTACTGTGGTTCTCTGATCGAAATCCAGTTATTAAAATAGTGATTTTCATGCTTATTTTGATCATTTTAAGCACTTAAATACGCTTTAAACAATAACATTAGAGAAATAAGCGATTTCCATCAAGAATTGTAGAAGCCATCGGCAGATTTGTTTCAATCTATTTCCTAACATGTTCAGCAATATAACAGTGTTATTTCATGCATTTTAGCAGTGGGAAACACGAGAAAACTTCGGTTTTCTACTTTAGATTCGTTCCAGACATATTGCATAAGTTGTACTTTGTGTGATTTACTGTGGTTCTCTGATCGAAATCCAGTTATTAAAATAGTGATTTTCATGCTTATTTTGATCATTTTAAGCACTTAAATACGCTTTAAACAATAACATTAGAGAAATAAGCGATTTCCATCAAGAATTGTAGAAGCCATCGGCAGATTTGTTTCAATCTATTTCCTAACATGTTCAGCAATATAACAGTGTTATTTCATGCATTTTAGCAGTGGGAAACACGAGAAAACTTCGGTTTTCTACTTTAGATTCGTTCCAGACATATTGCATAAGTTGTACTTTGTGTGATTTACTGTGGTTCTCTGATCGAAATCCAGTTATTAAAATAGTGATTTTCATGCTTATTTTGATCATTTTAAGCACTTAAATACGCTTTAAACAATAACATTAGAGAAATAAGCGATTTCCATCAAGAATTGTAGAAGCCATCGGCAGATTTGTTTCAATCTATTTCCTAACATGTTCAGCAATATAACAGTGTTATTTCATGCATTTAGCAGTGGGAAACACGAGAAAACTTCGGTTTTCTACTTTAGATTCGTTCCAGACATATTGCATAAGTTGTACTTTGTGTGATTTACTGTGGTTCTCTGATCGAAATCCAGTTATTAAAATAGTGATTTTCATGCTTATTTTGATCATTTTAAGCACTTAAATACGCTTTAAACAATAACATTAGAGAAATAAGCGATTTCCATCAAGAATTGTAGAAGCCATCGGCAGATTTGTTTCAATCTATTTCCTAACATGTTCAGCAATAAAGTGTTTTTCATGCATTTTAGCAGTGGGAAACACGAGAAAACTTCGGTTTTCTACTTTAGATTCGTTCCAGACATATTGCATAAGTTGTACTTTGTGTGATTTACTGTGGTTCTCTGATCGAAATCCAGTTATTAAAATAGTGATTCATGCTTATTTGATCATTTTAAGCACTTAAATACGCTTTAAACAATAACATTAGAGAAATAAGCGATTTCCATCAAGAATTGTAGAAGCCATCGGCAGATTTGTTTCAATCTATTTCCTAACATGTTCAGCAATATAACAGTGTTATTTCATGCATTTTAGCAGTGGGAAACACGAGAAAACTTCGGTTTTCTACTTTAGATTCGTTCCAGACATATTGCATAAGTTGTACTTTGTGTGATTTACTGTGGTTCTCTGATCGAAATCCAGTTATTAAAATAGTGATTTTCATGCTTATTTTGATCATTTTAAGCACTTAAATACGCTTTAAACAATAACATTAGAGAAATAAGCGATTTCCATCAAGAATTGTAGAAGCCATCGGCAGATTTGTTTCAATCTATTTCCTAACATGTTCAGCAATATAACAGTGTTATTTCATGCATTTTAGCAGTGGGAAACACGAGAAAACTTCGGTTTTCTACTTTAGATTCGTTCCAGACATATTGCATAAGTTGTACTTTGTGTGATTTACTGTGGTTCTCTGATCGAAATCCAGTTATTAAAATAGTGATTTTCATGCTTATTTTGATCATTTTAAGCACTTAAATACGCTTTAAACAATAACATTAGAGAAATAAGATTTCCATCAAGAATTGTAGAAGCCATCGGCAGATTTGTTTCAATCTATTTCCTAACATGTTCAGCAATATAACAGTGTTATTTCATGCATTTTAGCAGTGGGAAACACGAGAAAACTTCGGTTTTCTACTTTAGATTCGTTCCAGACATATTGCATAAGTTGTACTTTGTGTGATTTACTGTGGTTCTCTGATCGAAATCCAGTTATTAAAATAGTGATTTTCATGCTTATTTTGATCATTTTAAGCACTTAAATACTTTAAACAATAACATTAGAGAAATAAGCGATTTCCATCAAGAATGTAGAAGCCATCGGCAGATTTGTTTCAATCTATTTCCTAACATGTTCAGCAATATAACAGTGTTATTTCATGCATTTTAGCAGTGGGAAACACGAGAAAACTTCGGTTTTCTACTTTAGATTCGTTCCAGACATATTGCATAAGTTGTACTTTGTGTTTTACTGTGGTTCTCTGATCGAAATCCAGTTATTAAAATAGTGATTTTCATGCTTATTTTGATCATTTAAGCACTTAAATACGCTTTAAACAATAACATTAGAGAAATAAGCGATTTCCAAGAATTGTAGAAGCCATCGGCAGATTTGTTTCAATCTATTTCCTAACATGTTCAGCAATATAACAGTGTTATTTCATGCATTTTAGCAGTGGGAAACACGAGAAAACTTCGGTTTTCTACTTTAGATTCGTTCCAGACATTGCATAAGTTGTACTTTGTGTGATTTACTGTGGTTCTCTGATCGAAATCCAGTTATTAAAATAGTGATTTTCATGCTTATTTTGATCATTTTAAGCACTTAAATACGCTTTAAACAATAACATTAGAGAAATAAGCGATTTCCATCAAGAATTGTAGAAGCCATCGGCAGATTTGTTTCAATCTATTTCCTAACATGTTCAGCAATATAACAGTGTTATTTCATGCATTTTAGCAGTGGGAAACACGAGAAAACTTCGGTTTTCTACTTTAGATTCGTTCCAGACATATTGCATAAGTTGTACTTTGTGTGATTTACTGTGGTTCTCTGATCGAAATCCAGTTATTAAAATAGTGATTTTCATGCTTATTTTGATCATTTTAAGCACTTAAATACGCTTTAAACAATAACATTAGAGAAATAAGCGATTTCCATCAAGAATTGTAGAAGCCATCGGCAGATTTGTTTCAATCTATTTCCTAACATGTTCAGCAATATAACAGTGTTATTTCATGCATTTTAGCAGTGGGAAACACGAGAAAACTTCGGTTTTCTACTTTAGATTCGTTCCAGACATATTGCATAAGTTGTACTTTGTGTGATTTACTGTGGTTCTCTGATCGAAATCCAGTTATTAAAATAGTGATTTTCATGCTTATTTTGATCATTTTAAGCACTTAAATACGCTTTAAACAATAACATTAGAGAAATAAGCGATTTCCATCAAGAATTGTAGAAGCCATCGGCAGATTTGTTTCAATCTATTTCCTAACATGTTCAGCAATATAACAGTGTTATTTCATGCATTTTAGCAGTGGGAAACACGAGAAAACTTCGGTTTTCTACTTTAGATTCGTTCCAGACATATTGCATAAGTTGTACTTTGTGTGATTTACTGTGGTTCTCTGATCGAAATCCAGTTATTAAAATAGTGATTTTCATGCTTATTTTGATCATTTTAAGCACTTAAATACGCTTTAAACAATAACATTAGAGAAATAAGCGATTTCCATCAAGAATTGTAGAAGCCATCGGCAGATTTGTTTCAATCTATTTCCTAACATGTTCAGCAATATAACAGTGTTATTTCATGCATTTTAGCAGTGGAAACACGAGAAAACTTCGGTTTTCTACTTTAGATTCGTTCCAGACATATTGCATAAGTTGTACTTTGTGTGATTTACTGTGGTTCTCTGATCGAAATCCAGTTATTAAAATAGTGATTTCATGCTTATTTTGATCATTTTAAGCACTTAAATACGCTTTAAACAATAACATTAGAGAAATAAGCGATTTCCATCAAGAATTGTAGAAGCCATCGGCAGATTTGTTTCAATCTATTTCCTAACATGTTCAGCAATATAACAGTGTTATTTCATGCATTTTAGCAGTGGGAAACACGAGAAAACTTCGGTTTTCTACTTTAGATTCGTTCCAGACATATTGCATAAGTTGTACTTTGTGTGATTTACTGTGGTTCTCTGATCGAAATCCAGTTATTAAAATAGTGATTTTCATGCTTATTTTGATCATTTTAAGCACTTAAATACGCTTTAAACAATAACATTAGAGAAATAAGCGATTTCCATCAAGAATTGTAGAAGCCATCGGCAGATTTGTTTCAATCTATTTCCTAACATGTTCAGCAATATAACAGTGTTATTTCATGCATTTTAGCAGTGGGAAACACGAGAAAACTTCGGTTTTCTACTTTAGATTCGTTCCAGACATATTGCATAAGTTGTACTTTGTGTGATTTACTGTGGTTCTCTGATCGAAATCCAGTTATTAAAATAGTGATTTTCATGCTTATTTTGATCATTTTAAGCACTTAAATACGCTTTAAACAATAACATTAGAGAAATAAGCGATTTCCATCAAGAATTGTAGAAGCCATCGGCAGATTTGTTTCAATCTATTTCCTAACATGTTCAGCAATATAACAGTGTTATTTCATGCATTTTAGCAGTGGGAAACACGAGAAAACTTCGGTTTTCTACTTTAGATTCGTTCCAGACATATTGCATAAGTTGTACTTTGTGTGATTTACTGTGGTTCTCTGATCGAAATCCAGTTATTAAAATAGTGATTTTCATGCTTATTTTGATCATTTTAAGCACTTAAATACGCTTTAAACAATAACATTAGAGAAATAAGCGATTTCCATCAAGAATTGTAGAAGCCATCGGCAGATTTGTTTCAATCTATTTCCTAACATGTTCAGCAATATAACAGTGTTATTTCATGCATTTTAGCAGTGGGAAACACGAGAAAACTTCGGTTTTCTACTTTAGATTCGTTCCAGACATATTGCATAAGTTGTACTTTGTGTGATTTACTGTGGTTCTCTGATCGAAATCCAGTTATTAAAATAGTGATTTTCATGCTTATTTTGATCATTTTAAGCACTTAAATACGCTTTAAACAATAACATTAGAGAAATAAGCGATTTCCATCAAGAATTGTAGAAGCCATCGGCAGATTTGTTTCAATCTATTTCCTAACATGTTCAGCAATATAACAGTGTTATTTCATGCATTTTAGCAGTGGGAAACACGAGAAAACTTCGGTTTTCTACTTTAGATTCGTTCCAGACATATTGCATAAGTTGTACTTTGTGTGATTTACTGTGGTTCTCTGATCGAAATCCAGTTATTAAAATAGTGATTTTCATGCTTATTTTGATCATTTTAAGCACTTAAATACGCTTTAAACAATAACATTAGAGAAATAAGCGATTTCCATCAAGAATTGTAGAAGCCATCGGCAGATTTGTTTCAATCTATTTCCTAACATGTTCAGCAATATAACAGTGTTATTTCATGCATTTTAGCAGTGGGAAACACGAGAAAACTTCGGTTTTCTACTTTAGATTCGTTCCAGACATATTGCATAAGTTGTACTTTGTGTGATTTACTGTGGTTCTCTGATCGAAATCCAGTTATTAAAATAGTGATTTTCATGCTTATTTTGATCATTTTAAGCACTTAAATACGCTTTAAACAATAACATTAGAGAAATAAGCGATTTCCATCAAGAATTGTAGAAGCCATCGGCAGATTTGTTTCAATCTATTTCCTAACATGTTCAGCAATATAACAGTGTTATTTCATGCATTTTAGCAGTGGGAAACACGAGAAAACTTCGGTTTTCTACTTTAGATTCGTTCCAGACATATTGCATAAGTTGTACTTTGTGTGATTTACTGTGGTTCTCTGATCGAAATCCAGTTATTAAAATAGTGATTTTCATGCTTATTTTGATCATTTTAAGCACTTAAATACGCTTTAAACAATAACATTAGAGAAATAAGCGATTTCCATCAAGAATTGTAGAAGCCATCGGCAGATTTGTTTCAATCTATTTCCTAACATGTTCAGCAATATAACAGTGTTATTTCATGCATTTTAGTGGGAAACACGAGAAAACTTCGGTTTTCTACTTTAGATTCGTTCCAGACATATTGCATAAGTTGTACTTTGTGTGATTTACTGTGGTTCTCTGATCGAAATCCAGTTATTAAAATAGTGATTTTCATGCTTATTTTGATCATTTTAAGCACTTAAATACGCTTTAAACAATAACATTAGAGAATAAGCGATTTCCATCAAGAATTGTAGAAGCCATCGGCAGATTTGTTTCAATCTATTTCCTAACATGTTCAGCAATAACAGTGTTATTTCATGCATTTTAGCAGTGGGAAACACGAGAAAACTTCGGTTTTCTACTTTAGATTCGTTCCAGACATATTGCATAAGTTGTACTTTGTGTGATTTACTGTGGTTCTCTGATCGAAATCCAGTTATTAAAATAGTGATTTTCATGCTTATTTTGATCATTTTAAGCACTTAAATACGCTTTAAACAATAACATTAGAGAAATAAGCGATTTCCATCAAGAATTGTAGAAGCCATCGGCAGATTTGTTTCAATCTATTTCCTAACATGTTCAGCAATATAACAGTGTTATTTCATGCATTTTAGCAGTGGGAAACACGAGAAAACTTCGGTTTTCTACTTTAGATTCGTTCCAGACATATTGCATAAGTTGTACTTTGTGTGATTTACTGTGGTTCTCTGATCGAAATCCAGTTATTAAAATAGTGATTTTCATGCTTATTTTGATCATTTTAAGCACTTAAATACGCTTTAAACAATAACATTAGAGAAATAAGCGATTTCCATCAAGAATTGTAGAAGCCATCGGCAGATTTGTTTCAATCTATTTCCTAACATGTTCAGCAATATAACAGTGTTATTTCATGCATTTTAGCAGTGGGAAACACGAGAAAACTTCGGTTTTCTACTTTAGATTCGTTCCAGACATATTGCATAAGTTGTACTTTGTGTGATTTACTGTGGTTCTCTGATCGAAATCCAGTTATTAAAATAGTGATTTTCATGCTTATTTTGATCATTTTAAGCACTTAAATACGCTTTAAACAATAACATTAGAGAAATAAGCGATTTCCATCAAGAATTGTAGAAGCCATCGGCAGATTTGTTTCAATCTATTTCCTAACATGTTCAGCAATATAACAGTGTTATTTCATGCATTTTAGCAGTGGGAAACACGAGAAAACTTCGGTTTTCTACTTTAGATTCGTTCCAGACATATTGCATAAGTTGTACTTTGTGTGATTTACTGTGGTTCTCTGATCGAAATCCAGTTATTAAAATAGTGATTTTCATGCTTATTTTGATCATTTTAAGCACTTAAATACGCTTTAAACAATAACATTAGAGAAATAAGCGATTTCCATCAAGAATTGTAGAAGCCATCGGCAGATTTGTTTCAATCTATTTCCTAACATGTTCAGCAATATAACAGTGTTATTTCATGCATTTTAGCAGTGGGAAACACGAGAAAACTTCGGTTTTCTACTTTAGATTCGTTCCAGACATATTGCATAAGTTGTACTTTGTGTGATTTACTGTGGTTCTCTGATCGAAATCCAGTTATTTAAAATAGTGATTTTCATGCTTATTTTGATCATTTTAAGCACTTAAATACGCTTTAAAAAATAACATTAGAGAAATAAGCGATTTCCATCAAGAATTGTAGAAGCCATCGGCAGATTTGTTTCAATCTATTTCCTAACATGTTCAGCAATATAACAGTGTTATTTCATGCATTTTAGCAGTGGGAAACACGAGAAAACTTCGGTTTTCTACTTTAGATTCGTTCCAGACATATTGCATAAGTTGTACTTTGTGTGATTTACTGTGGTTCTCTGATCGAAATCCAGTTATTAAAATAGTGATTTTCATGCTTATTTTGATCATTTTAAGCACTTAAATACGCTTTAAACAATAACATTAGAGAAATAAGCGATTTCCATCAAGAATTGTAGAAGCCATCGGCAGATTTGTTTCAATCTATTTCCTAACATGTTCAGCAATATAACAGTGTTATTTCATGCATTTTAGCAGTGGGAAACACGAGAAAACTTCGGTTTTCTACTTTAGATTCGTTCCAGACATATTGCATAAGTTGTACTTTGTGTGATTTACTGTGGTTCTCTGATCGAAATCCAGTTATTAAAAGTGATTTTCATGCTTATTTTGATCATTTTAAGCACTTAAATACGCTTTAAACAATAACATTAGAGAAATAAGCGATTTCCATCAAGAATTGTAGAAGCCATCGGCAGATTTGTTTCAATCTATTTCCTAACATGTTCAGCAATATAACAGTGTTATTTCATGCATTTTAGCAGTGGGAAACACGAGAAAACTTCGGTTTTCTACTTTAGATTCGTTCCAGACATATTGCATAAGTTGTACTTTGTGTGATTTACTGTGGTTCTCTGATCGAAATCCAGTTATTAAAATAGTGATTTTCATGCTTATTTTGATCATTTTAAGCACTTAAATACGCTTTAAACAATAACATTAGAGAAATAAGCGATTTCCATCAAGAATTGTAGAAGCCATCGGCAGATTTGTTTCAATCTATTTCCTAACATGTTCAGCAATATAACAGTGTTATTTCATGCATTTTAGCAGTGGGAAACACGAGAAAACTTCGGTTTTCTACTTTAGATTCGTTCCAGACATATTGCATAAGTTGTACTTTGTGTGATTTACTGTGGTTCTCTGATCGAAATCCAGTTATTAAAATAGTGATTTTCATGCTTATTTTGATCATTTTAAGCACTTAAATACGCTTTAAACAATAACATTAGAGAAATAAGCGATTTCCATCAAGAATTGTAGAAGCCATCGGCAGATTTGTTTCAATCTATTTCCTAACATGTTCAGCAATATAACAGTGTTATTTCATGCATTTTAGCAGTGGGAAACACGAGAAAACTTCGGTTTTCTACTTTAGATTCGTTCCAGACATATTGCATAAGTTGTACTTTGTGTGATTTACTGTGGTTCTCTGATCGAAATCCAGTTATTAAAATAGTGATTTTCATGCTTATTTTGATCATTTTAAGCACTTAAATACGCTTTAAACAATAACATTAGAGAAATAAGCGATTTCCATCAAGAATTGTAGAAGCCATCGGCAGATTTGTTTCAATCTATTTCCTAACATGTTCAGCAATATAACAGTGTTATTTCATGCATTTTAGCAGTGGGAAACACGAGAAAACTTCGGTTTTCTACTTTAGATTCGTTCCAGACATATTGCATAAGTTGTACTTTGTGTGATTTACTGTGGTTCTCTGATCGAAATCCAGTTATTAAAATAGTGATTTTCATGCTTATTTTGATCATTTTAAGCACTTAAATACGCTTTAAACAATAACATTAGAGAAATAAGCGATTTCCATCAAGAATTGTAGAAGCCATCGGCAGATTTGTTTCAATCTATTTCCTAACATGTTCAGCATATAACAGTGTTATTTCATGCATTTTAGCAGTGGGAAACACGAGAAAACTTCGGTTTTCTACTTTAGATTCGTTCCAGACATATTGCATAAGTTGTACTTTGTGTGATTTACTGTGGTTCTCTGATCGAAATCCAGTTATTAAAATAGTGATTTTCATGCTTATTTTGATCATTTTAAGCACTTAAATACGCTTTAAACAATAACATTAGAGAAATAAGCGATTTCCATCAAGAAGAATTGTAGAAGCCATCGGCAGATTGTTTCAATCTATTTCCTAACATGTTCAGCAATATAACAGTGTTATTTCATGCATTTTAGCAGTGGGAAACACGAGAAAACTTCGGTTTTCTACTTTAGATTCGTTCCAGACATATTGCATAAGTTGTACTTTGTGTGATTTACTGTGGTTCTCTGATCGAAATCCAGTTATTAAAATAGTGATTTTCATGCTTATTTTGATCATTTTAAGCACTTAAATACGCTTTAAACAATAACATTAGAGAAATAAGCGATTTCCATCAAGAATTGTAGAAGCCATCGGCAGATTTGTTTCAATCTATTTCCTAACATGTTCAGCAATATAACAGTGTTATTTCATGCATTTTAGCAGTGGGAAACACGAAAAACTTCGGTTTTCTACTTTAGATTCGTTCCAGACATATTGCATAAGTTGTACTTTGTGTGATTTACTGTGGTTCTCTGATCGAAATCCAGTTATTAAAATAGTGATTTTCATGCTTATTTTGATCATTTTAAGCACTTAAATACGCTTTAAACAATAACATTAGAGAAATAAGCGATTTCCATCAAGAATTGTAGAAGCCATCGGCAGATTTGTTTCAATCTATTTCCTAACATGTTCAGCAATATAACAGTTATTTCATGCATTTTAGCAGTGGGAAACACGAGAAAACTTCGGTTTTCTACTTTAGATTCGTTCCAGACATATTGCATAAGTTGTACTTTGTGTGATTTACTGTGGTTCTCTGATCGAAATCCAGTTATTAAAATAGTGATTTTCATGCTTATTTTGATCATTTTAAGCACTTAAATACGCTTTAAACAATAACATTAGAGAAATAAGCGATTTCCATCAAGAATTGTAGAAGCCATCGGCAGATTTGTTTCAATCTATTTCCTAACATGTTCAGCAATATAACAGTGTTATTTCATGCATTTTAGCAGTGGGAAACACGAGAAAACTTCGGTTTTCTACTTTAGATTCGTTCCAGACATATTGCATAAGTTGTACTTTGTGTGATTTACTGTGGTTCTCTGATCGAAATCCAGTTATTAAAATAGTGATTTTCATGCTTATTTTGATCATTTTAAGCACTTAAATACGCTTTAAACAATAACATTAGAGAAATAAGCGATTTCCATCAAGAATTGTAGAAGCCATCGGCAGATTTGTTTCAATCTATTTCCTAACATGTTCAGCAATATAACAGTGTTATTTCATGCATTTTAGCAGTGGG
>JACMZG010000716.1:0-15292 GCA_018340805.1 Microvelia longipes
TAACATGATAATCACTGTGTAGACAATCATTTGATATTGATTATTATATTAATTAATATGTTAAATCTTGATGAAATATTAATTTCAATTATGAATAAACATCTGCAAAATTATGAGCCTTCGTAGCTCAGTGGTTAGAGCACTGGTCTAGTAAACCAGGGGTCGAGAGTTCAATTCTCTCCGAAGGCAACTTTTTTCCATAGGAAATTTTATTTTCTTGACATGAAATAATAATAATCCGAAATGTCATTTGACACTCGTTTTGAAAATTAAAACACCACAAATACAGATTTTTGTCACAACTCGCTTATTCGACATGTTTGATTATTATCTTTTTATTATTATGGTTGTTTTTAGACAAACTCTATTTTCAAACAAAAAAAATGTATCTTAAAGAAAAACATTTAGATTTTCTATTATTTTTCTATATATAGTGAATATAGAATAATATCGATATTTTAATGATCATTATTATGGTTTCTTTAACTCGATTATTAACTAGAACTTTCAAGTTAACATGATAATCACTGTGTAGACAATCATTTGATATTGATTATTATATTAATTAATATGTTAAATCTTTGATGAAATATTAATTTCAATTATGAATAAAACATCTGCAAAATTATGAGCCTTCGTAGCTCAGTGGTTAGAGCACTGGTCTAGTAAACCAGGGTCGAGAGTTCAATTCTCTCCGAAGGCAACTTTTTTCCATAGGAAATTTTATTTTCTTGACATGAAATAATAATAATCCGAAATGTCATTTGACACTCGTTTTGAAAATTAAAACACCACAAATACAGATTTTTGTCACAACTCGCTTATTCGACATGTTTGATTATTATCTTTTTATTATTATGGTTGTTTTTAGACAAACTCTATTTTCAAACAAAAAAAATGTATCTTAAAGAAAAACATTTAGATTTTCTATTATTTTTCTATATATAGTGAATATAGAATAATATCGATATTTAATGATCATTATTATGGTTTCTTTAACTCGATTATTAACTAACTAGAACTTTCAAGTTAACATGATAATCACTGTGTAGACAATCATTTGATATTGATTATTATATTAATTAATATGTTAAATCTTTGATGAAATATTAATTTCAATTATGAATAAAACATCTGCAAAATTATGAGCCTTCGTAGCTCAGTGGTTAGAGCACTGGTCTAGTAAACCAGGGGTCGAGAGTTCAATTCTCTCCGAAGGCAACTTTTTCCATAGGAAATTTTATTTTCTTGACATGAAATAATAATAATCCGAAATGTCATTTGACACTCGTTTTGAAAATTAAAACACCACAAATACAGATTTTTGTCACAACTCGCTTATTCGACATGTTTGATTATTATCTTTTTATTATTATTTGTTTTTTAGACAAACTCTATTTTCAAACAAAAAAAATGTATCTTAAAGAAAAACATTTAGATTTTCTATTATTTTTTCTATATAGTGAATATAGAATAATATCGATATTTTAATGATCATTATTATGTTTCTTTAACTCGATTATTAACTAGAACTTTCAAGTTAACATGATAATCACTGTGTAGACAATCATTTGATATTGATTATTATATTAATTAATATGTTAAATCTTTGATGAAATATTAATTTCAATTATGAATAAACATCTGCAAAATTATGAGCCTTCGTAGCTCAGTGGTTAGAGCACTGGTCTAGTAAACCAGGGGTCGAGAGTTCAATTCTCTCCGAAGGCAACTTTTTTCCATAGGAAATTTTATTTTCTTGACATGAAATAATAATAATCCGAAATGTCATTTGACACTCGTTTTGAAAATTAAAACACCACAAATACAGATTTTTCACAACTCGCTTATTCGACATGTTTGATTATTATCTTTTTATTATTATGGTTGTTTTTAGACAAACTCTATTTTCAAACAAAAAAAATGTATCTTAAAGAAAAACATTTAGATTTTCTATTATTTTTCTATATATAGTGAATATAGAATAATATCGATATTTTAATGATCATTATTATGGTTTTTTAACTCGATTATTAACTAGAACTTTCAAGTTAACATGATAATCACTGTGTAGACAATCATTTGATATTGATTATTATATTAATTAATATGTTAAATCTTTGATGAAATATTAATTTCAATTATGAATAAAACATCTGCAAAATTATGAGCCTTCGTAGCTCAGTGGTTAGAGCACTGGTCTAGTAAACCAGGGTCGAGAGTTCAATTCTCTCCGAAGGCAACTTTTTTCCATAGGAAATTTTATTTTCTTGACATGAAATAATAATAATCCGAAATGTCATTTGACACTCGTTTTGAAAATTAAAACACCACAAATACAGATTTTTGTCACAACTCGCTTATTCGACATGTTTGATTATTATCTTTTTATTATTATGGTTGTTTTTAGACAAACTCTATTTTCAAACAAAAAAAATGTATCTTAAAGAAAAACATTTAGATTTTCTATTATTTTTTCTATATATAGTGAATATAGAATAATATCGATATTTTAATGATCATTATTATGGTTTCTTTAACTCGATTATTAACTAGAACTTTCAAGTTAACATGATAATCACTGTGTAGACAATCATTTGATATTGATTATTATATTAATTAATATGTTAAATCTTTTGATGAAATATTAATTTCAATTATGAATAAAACATCTGCAAAATTATGAGCCTTCGTAGCTCAGTGGTTAGAGCACTGGTCTAGTAAACCAGGGGTCGAGAGTTCAATTCTCTCCGAAGGCAACTTTTTTCCATAGAAATTTTATTTTCTTGACATGAAATAATAATAATCCGAAATGTCATTTGACACTCGTTTTGAAAATTAAAACACCACAAATACAGATTTTTGTCACAACTCGCTTATTCGACATGTTTGATTATTATCTTTTTATTATTATGGTTGTTTTTAGACAAACTCTATTTTCAAACAAAAAAAATGTATCTTAAAGAAAAACATTTAGATTTTCTATTATTTTTTTCTATATATAGTGAATATAGAATAATATCGATATTTTAATGATCATTATTATGGTTTCTTTAACTCGATTATTAACTAGAACTTTCAAGTTAACATGATAATCACTGTGTAGACAATCATTTGATATTGATTATTATATTAATTAATATGTTAAATCTTTGATGAAATATTAATTTCAATTATGAATAAAACATCTGCAAAATTATGAGCCTTCGTAGCTCAGTGGTTAGAGCACTGGTCTAGTAAACCAGGGGTCGAGAGTTCAATTCTCTCCGAAGGCAACTTTTTTCCATAGGAAATTTTATTTTCTTGACATGAAATAATAATAATCCGAAATGTCATTTGACACTCGTTTTGAAAATTAAAACACCACAAATACAGATTTTTGTCACAACTCGCTTATTCGACATGTTTGATTATTATCTTTTTATTATTATGGTTGTTTTTAGAAAACTCTATTTTCAAACAAAAAAAATGTATCTTAAAGAAAAACATTTAGATTTTCTATTATTTTTCTATATATAGTGAATATAGAATAATATCGATATTTTAATGATCATTATTATGGTTTCTTTAACTCGATTATTAACTAGAACTTTCAAGTTAACATGATAATCACTGTGTAGACAATCATTTGATATTGATTATTATATTAATTAATATGTTAAATCTTTGATGAAATATTAATTTCAATTATGAATAAAACATCTTTATGAGCCTTGTAGCTCAGTGGTTAGAGCACTTTTCCCAAGAATTTTTATTTTCTTGACATGAAAAATAATAATCCGAAATGTCATTTGACACTCGTTTTGAAAATTAAAACACCACAAATACAGATTTTTGTCACAACTCGCTTATTCGACATGTTTGATTATTATCTTTTTAATTATGGTTGTTTTTAGACAAACTCTATTTTCAAACAAAAAAAATGTATCTTAAAGAAAAACATTTAGATTTTCTATTATTTTTTCTATATATAGTGAATATAGAATAATATCGATATTTTAATGATCATTATTATGGTTTCTTTAACTCGATTATTAACTAGAACTTTCAAGTTAACATGATAATCACTGTGTAGACAATCATTTGATATTGATTATTATATTAATTAATATGTTAAATCTTTGATGAAATATTAATTCAATTATGAATAAAACATCTTTTTCAACAACTTTTTTCCATAGGAAATTTTATTTTCTTGACATGAAAATAATAATAATCCGAAATGTCATTTGACACTCGTTTTGAAAATTAAAACACCACAAATACAGATTTTGTCACAACTCGCTTATTCGACATGTTTGATTATTATCTTTTTATTATTATGGTTGTTTTTAGACAAACTCTATTTTCAAACAAAAAAATGTATCTTAAAGAAAAACATTTAGATTTTCTATTATTTTTCTATATATAGTGAATATAGAATAATATCGATATTTTAATGATCATTATTATGGTTTCTTTAACTCGATTATTAACTAGAACTTTCAAGTTAACATGATAATCACTGTGTAGACATCATTTGATATTGATTATTATATAATTATATGTTAAATCTTTGATGAAATATTAATTTCAATTATGAATAAAACATCTGCAAAGCAACTTTTTTCCATAGGAAATTTATTTTCTTGACATGAAATAATAATAATCCGAAATGTCATTTGACACTCGTTTTGAAAATTAAAACACCACAAATACAGATTTTTGTCACAACTCGCTTATTCGACATGTTTGATTATTATCTTTTTATTATTATGGTTGTTTTAGACAAACTCTATTTTCAAACAAAAAAAATGTATCTTAAAGAAAAACATTTAGATTTCTATTATTTTTCTATATATAGTGAATATAGAAAAATCGATATTTTAATGATCATTATTATGGTTTCTTTAACTCGATTATTAACTAGAACTTTCAAGTTAACATGATAATCACTGTGTAGACAATCATTTGATATTGATTATTATATTAATTAATAGTTAAATCTTTGATGAAATATTAATTTCAATATGAATAAAACACTGGTTTTTCATAAGCAACTTTTTTCCATAGGAAATTTTATTTTCTTGACATGAAATAATAATAATCCGAAATGTCATTTGACACTCGTTTGAAAATTAAAACACCACAAATACAGATTTTGTCACAACTCGCTTATTCGACATGTTTGATTATTATCTTTTTATTATTATGGTTGTTTTTAGACAAACTCTATTTTCAAACAAAAAAAATGTATCTTAAAGAAAAACATTTAGATTTTCTATATTTTTTCTATATATAGTGAATATAGAATAATATCGATATTTTAATGATCATTATTATGGTTTCTTTAACTCGATTATTAACTAGAACTTTCAAGTTAACATGATAATCACTGTGTAGACAATCATTTGATATTGATTATTATATTAATTAATATGTTAAATCTTTGATGAAATATTAATTTCAATTATGAATAAAACATCTGCAAGTCATTTTTTCCAAAGGAAATTTTATTTTCTTGACATGAAATAATAATAATCCGAAATGTCATTTGACACTCGTTTTGAAAATTAAAACACCACAAATACAGATTTTTGTCACAACTCGCTTATTCGACATGTTTGATTATTATCTTTTATTATTATGGTTGTTTTTAGACAAACTCTATTTTCAAACAAAAAAAATGTATCTTAAAGAAAAACATTTAGATTTTCTATTATTTTTCTATATATAGTGAATATAGAATAATATCGATATTTTAATGATCATTATTATGGTTTCTTTAACTCGATTATTAACTAGAACTTTCAAGTTAACATGATAATCACTGTGTAGACAATCATTTGATATTGATTATTATATTAATTAATATGTTAAATCTTTGATGAAATATTAATTTCAATTATGAATAAAACATCTGCAAAATTATGAGCCTTCGTAGCTCAGTGGTTAGAGCACTGGTCTAGTAAACCAGGGGTCGAGAGTTCAATTCTCTCCGAAGGCAACTTTTTCCATAGGAAATTTTATTTTCTTGACATGAAATAATAATAATCCGAAATGTCATTTGACACTCGTTTTGAAAATTAAAACACCACAAATACAGATTTTTGTCACAACTCGCTTATTCGACATGTTTGATTATTATCTTTTTATTATTATGGTTGTTTTTAGACAAACTCTATTTTCAAACAAAAAAAATGTATCTTAAAGAAAAACATTTAGATTTTCTATTATTTTTTCTATATATAGTGAATATAGAATAATATCGATATTTTAATGATCATTATTATGGTTTCTTTAACTCGATTATTAACTAGAACTTTCAAGTTAACATGATAATCACTGTGTAGACAATCATTTGATATTGATTATTATATTAATTAATATGTTAAATCTTTGATGAAATATTAATTTCAATTATGAATAAAACATCTTTATTTCGTAAGGCAACTTTTTCCATAGGAAATTTTATTTTCTTGACATGAAATAATAATAATCCGAAATGTCATTTGACACTCGTTTTGAAAATTAAAACACCACAAATACAGATTTTTGTCACAACTCGCTTATTCGACATGTTTGATTATTATCTTTTTATTTATTATGGTTGTTTTTAGACAAACTCTATTTTCAAACAAAAAAAATGTATCTTAAAGAAAAACATTTAGATTTTCTATTATTTTTTCTATATATAGTGAATATAGAATAATATCGATTTTTAATGATCATTATTATGTTTTCTTTAACTCGATTATTAACTAGAACTTTCAAGTTAACATGATAATCACTGTGTAGACAATCATTTGATATTGAATTATATATAATTAATGTTAAATCTTTGATGAAATATTAATTTCAATTAAAAATAAACCAGTCATTTTCTAAGGCAACTTTTTTCCATAGGAAATTTTATTTTCTTGACATGAAATAATAATAATCCGAAATGTCATTTGACACTCGTTTTGAAAATTAAAACACCACAAATACAGATTTTTGTCACAACTCGCTTATTCGACATGTTTGATTATTATCTTTTATTATTATGGTTTTTTAGAAAACTCTATTTTCAAACAAAAAAAATGTATCTTAAAGAAAAACATTTAGATTTTCTATTATTTTTTCTATATATAGTGAATATAGAATAATATCGATATTTTAATGATCATTATTAATGGTTTCTTTAACTCGATTATTAACTAGAACTTTCAAGTTAACATGATAATCACTGTGTAGACAATCATTTGATATTGATTATTATATTAATTAATATGTTAAATCTTTGATGAAATATTAATTTAATTATGAATAAAACATCTTTTTCTAAAAAACTTTTTCCATAGAAATTTTATTTTCTTGACATGAATAATAATAATCCGAAATGTCATTTGACACTCGTTTTGAAAATTAAAACACCACAAATACAGATTTTTGTCACAACTCGCTTATTCGACATGTTTGATTATTATCTTTTTATTATTATGGTTGTTTTTAGACAAACTCTATTTTCAAACAAAAAAAATGTATCTTAAAGAAAAACATTTAGATTTTCTATTATTTTTTCTATATATAGTGAATATAGAATAATATCGATATTTAATGATCATTATTATGGTTTCTTTAACTCGATTATTAACTAGAACTTTCAAGTTAACATGATAATCACTGTGTAGACAATCATTTGATATTGATTATTATATTAATTAAATTTTAAATCTTTGATGAAATATTAATTTCAATTAGAAAACATCTTTTTCTCCGAAGGCAACTTTTTTCCATAGAAATTTTATTTCTTGACATGAAATAATAATAATCCGAAATGTCATTTGACACTCGTTTTGAAAATTAAAACACCACAAATACAGATTTTTGTCACAACTCGCTTATTCGACATGTTTGATTATTATCTTTTTATTATTATGGTTGTTTTTAGACAAACTCTATTTTCAAACAAAAAAAATGTATCTTAAAGAAAAACATTTAGATTTTCTATTTTTTCTATATATAGTGAATATAGAATAATATCGATATTTTAATGATCATTATTATTTCTTTAACTCGATTATTAACTAGAACTTTCAAGTTAACATGATAATCACTGTGTAGACATCATTTGATATTGATTATTATATAATTAATATGTTAAATCTTTGATGAAATATTAATTTCAATTATGAATAAAACATCTTTTTTAGTAGCAACCAGGGGTTTTCTCATAGGAAATTTTATTTTCTTGACATGAAATAATAATAATCCGAAATGTCATTTGACACTCGTTTTGAAAATTAAAACACCACAAATACAGATTTTTGTCACAACTCGCTTATTCGACATGTTTGATTATTATCTTTTATTATTATGGTTGTTTTTAGACAAACTCTATTTTCAAACAAAAAAAATGTATCTTAAAGAAAAACATTTAGATTTTCTATTATTTTCTATATATAGTGAATATAGAATAATATCGATATTTTAATGATCATTATTATGGTTTCTTTAACTCGATTATTAACTAGAACTTTCAAGTTAACATGATAATCACTGTGTAGACAATCATTTGATATTGATTATTATATTAATTAATATGTTAAATCTTTGATGAAATATTAATTTCAATTATGAATAAAACATCTACGAAGAACTTCTTCCATAGGAAAATTTTTATTTTCTTGACATGAAATAATAATAATCCGAAATGTCATTTGACACTCGTTTTGAAAATTAAAACACCACAAATACAGATTTTTGTCACAACTCGCTTATTCGACATGTTTGATTATTATCTTTTTATTATTATGGTTGTTTTTAGACAAACTCTATTTTCAAACAAAAAAAATGTATCTTAAAGAAAAACATTTAGATTTTCTATTATTTTTCTATATATAGTGAATATAGAATAATATCGATATTTTAATGATCATTATTATGGTTTCTTTAACTCGATTATTAACTAGAACTTTCAAGTTAACATGATAATCACTGTGTAGACAATCATTTGATATTGATTATTATATTAATTAATATGTTAAATCTTTGATGAAATATTAATTTCAATTATGAATAAAACATCTTTATTCAGCTCAGAGAGCACTGAGTAAACCAGGGGTCGAGAGTTTTTCTCATTTTTTCCATAGGAAATTTTATTTCTTGACATGAAATAATAATAATCCGAAATGTCATTTGACACTCGTTTTGAAAATTAAAAACACCACAAATACAGATTTTTGTCACAACTCGCTTATTCGACATGTTTGATTATTATCTTTTTATTATTATGGTTGTTTTTAGAAAACTCTATTTTCAAACAAAAAAAATGTATCTTAAAAAAAACATTTAGATTTTCTATTATTTTTTCTATATATAGTGAATATAGAATAATATCGATATTTTAATGATCATTATTATGGTTTCTTTAACTCGATTATTAACTAGAACTTTCAAGTTAACATGATAATCACTGTGTAGACATCATTTATATTGATTATTATATTAATTAATATGTTAAATCTTTGATGAAATATTAATTTCAATTATGAATAAAACATCTCAATTTCAGTAAGCAAAACTTTTTTCCAAGGAAATTTTATTTTCTTGACATGAAATAATAATAATCCGAAATGTCATTTGACACTCGTTTTGAAAATTAAAACACCACAAATACAGATTTTTGTCACAACTCGCTTATTCGACATGTTGATTATTATCTTTTTATTATTATGGTTGTTTTTAGACAAACTCTATTTTCAAACAAAAAAATGTATCTTAAAGAAAAACATTTAGATTTTCTATTATTTTTTCTATATATAGTGAATATAGAATAATATCGATTTTTAATGATCATTATTATGGTTTCTTTAACTCGATTATTAACTAGAACTTTCAAGTTAACATGATAATCACTGTGTAGACAATCATTTGATATTGATTATTATATTAATTATATGTTAAATCTTTGATGAAATATTAATTTCAAATTATGAAATAAAACATCTTTTTCAGTAAGCAACTTTTTTCCATAGGAAATTTTATTTTCTTGACATGAAATAATAATAATCCGAAATGTCATTTGACACTCGTTTTGAAAATTAAAACACCACAAATACAGATTTTTGTCACAACTCGCTTATTCGACATGTTTGATTATTATCTTTTTATTATTATGGTTGTTTTTAGACAAACTCTATTTTCAAACAAAAAAAATGTATCTTAAAGAAAAACATTTAGATTTTCTATTATTTTTTCTATATATAGTGAATATAGAATAATATCGATATTTTAATGATCATTATTATGGTTTCTTTAACTCGATTATTAACTAGAACTTTCAAGTTAACATGATAATCACTGTGTAGACAATCATTTGATATTGATTATTATATTAATTAATATGTTTAAATCTTTGATGAAATATTAATTTCAATTATGAATAAAACATCCTTTCAGTAAAACTTTTTCTCATAGGAAATTTTATTTTCTTGACATGAAATAATAATAATCCGAAATGTCATTTGACACTCGTTTTGAAAATTAAAACACCACAAATACAGATTTTTGTCACAACTCGCTTATTCGACATGTTTGATTATTATCTTTTTATTATTATGGTTGTTTTAGAAAACTCTATTTTCAAACAAAAAAAATGTATCTTAAAGAAAAACATTTAGATTTTCTATTATTTTTCTATATATAGTGAATATAGAATAATATCGATATTTTAATGATCATTATTATGGTTTCTTTAACTCGATTATTAACTAGAACTTTCAAGTTAACATGATAATCACTGTGTAGACAATCATTGATATTGATTATTATATTAATTAATATGTTAAATCTTTGATGAAATATTAATTTCAATTATGAATAAAGAGCATCTGGTTTTTCATCGAAGCAACTTTTTCCATAGGAAATTTTATTTTCTTGACATGAAATAATAATAATCCGAAATGTCATTTGACACTCGTTTTGAAAATTAAAACACCACAAATACAGATTTTTCACAACTCGCTTATTCGACATGTTTGATTATTATCTTTTTATTATTATGGTTGTTTTTAGACAAACTCTATTTTCAAACAAAAAAAATGTATCTTAAAGAAAAACATTTAGATTTTCTATTATTTTTATATATAGTGAATATAGAATAATATCGATATTTTAATGATCATTATTATGGTTTCTTTAACTCGATTATTAACTAGAACTTTCAAGTTAACATGATAATCACTGTGTAGACAATCATTTGATATTGATATTATATTAATTAATATGTTAAATCTTTGATGAAATATTAATTTCAATTATGAATAAAACCATTTTTCTCAAGCAACTTTTTTCCATAGGAAATTTATTTTCTTGACATGAAATAATAATAATCCGAAATGTCATTTGACACTCGTTTTGAAAATTAAAACACCACAAATACAGATTTTTGTCACAACTCGCTTATTCGACATGTTTGATTATTATCTTTTTATTATTATGGTTGTTTTTAGACAAACTCTATTTTCAAACAAAAAAAATGTATCTTAAAGAAAAACATTTAGATTTTCTATTATTTTTCTATATATAGTGAATATAGAATAATATCGATATTTTAATGATCATTATTAGGTTTCTTTAACTCGATTATTAACTAGAACTTTCAAGTTAACATGATAATCACTGTGTAGACAATCATTTGATATTGATTATTATATTAATTAATATGTTAAATCTTGATGAAATATTAATTTCAATTATGAATAAAACATTCTTATTTTCAGTAACAACTTTTTCCTGGAAATTTTATTTTCTTGACATGAAATAATAATAATCCGAAATGTCATTTGACACTCGTTTTGAAAATTAAAACACCACAAATACAGATTTTTGTCACAACTCGCTTATTCGACATGTTTGATTATTATCTTTTTATTATTATGGTTGTTTTTAGACAAACTCTATTTTCAAACAAAAAAAATGTATCTTAAAGAAAAACATTTAGATTTCTATATTTTTTCTATATATAGTGAATATAGAATAATATCGATATTTTAATGATCATTATTATGGTTTCTTTAACTCGATTATTAACTAGAACTTTCAAGTTAACATGATAATCACTGTGTAGACAATCATTTGATATTGATTATTATATTAATTAATATGTTAAATCTTTGATGAAATATTAATTTCAATTATGAATAAAACTCTTTTCATAAGGCAACTTTTTCCATAGGAAATTTTATTTTCTTGACATGAAATAATAATAATCCGAAATGTCATTTGACACTCGTTTTGAAATTAAAACACCACAAATACAGATTTTTGTCACAACTCGCTTATTCGACATGTTTGATTATTATCTTTTTATTATTATGGTTGTTTTTAGACAAAACTCTATTTTCAAACAAAAAAAATGTATCTTAAAGAAAAACATTTAGATTTTCTATTATTTTTTCTATATATAGTGAATATAGAATAATATCGATATTTTAATGATCATTATTATGGTTTCTTTAACTCGATTATTAACTAGAACTTTCAAGTTAACATGATAATCACTGTGTAGACAATCATTTGATATTGATTATTATATTTAATTAATATGTTAAATCTTTGATGAAATATTAATTTCAATTATGAATAAAACATCTTTCGAAGCAAGATTTTTTCCATAGGAAATTTTATTTTCTTGACATGAAATAATAATAATCCGAAATGTCATTTGACACTCGTTTTGAAAATTAAAACACCACAAATACAGATTTTGTCACAACTCGCTTATTCGACATGTTTGATTATTATCTTTTTATTATTATGGTTGTTTTTAGACAAACTCTATTTTCAAACAAAAAAAATGTATCTTAAAGAAAAACATTTAGATTTTCTATTATTTTTTCTATATATAGTGAATATAGAATAATATCGATTTTTAATGATCATTATTATGGTTTCTTTAACTCGATTATTAACTAGAACTTTCAAGTTAACATGATAATCACTGTGTAGACAATCATTTGATATTGATTATTATATTAATAATATGTTAAATCTTTGATGAAATATTAATTTCAATTATGAATAAAACATCTTTTTCAACATTTTTCATAGGAAATTTTATTTTCTTGACATGAAATAATAATAATCCGAAATGTCATTTGACACTCGTTTTGAAAATTAAAACACCACAAATACAGATTTTTGTCACAACTCGCTTATTCGACATGTTTGATTATTATCTTTTTATTATTATGGTTGTTTTTAGACAAAACTCTATTTTCAAACAAAAAAAATGTATCTTAAAGAAAAACATTTAGATTTTCTATTATTTTTCTATATATAGTGAATATAGAATAATATCGATATTTTAATGATCATTATTATGGTTTCTTTAACTCGATTATTAACTAGAACTTTCAAGTTAACATGATAATCACTGTGTAGACAAATCATTTGATATTGATTATTATAATTAATTAATATGTTAAATTTGATGAAAATTATTCAATTATTAAAAACATCTTTTCAGGGCAACTTTTTTCCATAGGAAATTTTATTTTCTTGACATGAAATAATAATAATCCGAAATGTCATTTGACACTCGTTTTGAAAATTAAAAACACCACAAATACAGATTTTTGTCACAACTCGCTTATTCGACATGTTTGATTATTATCTTTTTATTATTATGGTTGTTTTTAGACAAACTCTATTTTCAAACAAAAAAAATGTATCTTAAAGAAAAACATTTAGATTTTCTATTATTTTTTCTATATATAGTGAATATAGAATAATATCGATATTTTAATGATCATTATTATGGTTTCTTTAACTCGATTATTAACTAGAACTTTCAAGTTAACATGATAATCACTGTGTAGACAATCATTTGATATTGATTATTATATTAATTAATATGTTAAATCTTTGATGAAATATTAATTTCAATTATGAATAAAACATTATGAGCCTTTCATACCAGTTTTTTCCATAGGAAATTTTATTTTCTTGACATGAAATAATAATAATCCGAAATGTCATTTGACACTCGTTTTGAAAATTAAAACACCACAAATACAGATTTGTCACAACTCGCTTATTCGACATGTTGATTATTATCTTTTTATTATTATGGTTGTTTTTAGACAAACTCTATTTTCAAACAAAAAAAATGTATCTTAAAGAAAAACATTTAGATTTTCTATTATTTTTCTATATATAGTGAATATAGAAAATATCGATATTTTAATGATCATTATTATGGTTTCTTTAACTCGATTATTAACTAGAACTTTCAAGTTAACATGATAATCACTGTGTAGACAATCATTTGATATTGATTATTATATTAATTAATATGTAAATCTTTGATGAAATATTAATTTCAATTAGAATAAAACCACTTATTTCGAAGGCAACTTTTTTCCATAGGAAATTTATTTTTCTTGACATGAAATAATAATAATCCGAAATGTCATTTGACACTCGTTTTGAAAATTAAAACACCACAAATACAGATTTTTGTCACAACTCGCTTATTCGACATGTTTGATTATTATCTTTTTATTATTATGGTTGTTTTTAGACAAACTCTATTTTCAAACAAAAAAAATGTATCTTAAAGAAAACATTTAGATTTTTCTATTATTTTTCTATATATGTGAATATAGAATAATATCGATATTTTAATGATCATTATTTTTCTTTAACTCGATTATTAACTAGAACTTTCAAGTTAACATGATAATCACTGTGTAGACAATCATTTGATATTGATTATTATATTAATTAATATGTTAAATCTTGATGAAATATTAATTTCAATTATGAATAAAACATCTTTTTCATAAGCACAAACTTTTTTCCCGATTTTTTCCATAGGAAATTTAATTTTCTTGACATGAAATAATAATAATCCGAAATTCAATTTGACACTCGTTTTGAAAATTAAAACACCACAAATACAGATTTTTCACAACTCGCTTATTCGACATGTTGATTATTATCTTTTATTATTATGGTTTTTTTAGACAAACTCTATTTTCAAACAAAAAAAATGTATCTAAAGAAAAACATTTAGATTTTTCTTATTTTTTCTATATATAGTGAATATAGAATAATATCGATATTTTAATGATCATTATTATGTTTCTTTAACTCGATTATTAACTAGAACTTTCAAGTTAACATGATAAGCAAACTGTGTAGACAATCAAAATTTGATATTGATTTATTAAAATATGTTAAATCTTTGATGAAATATTAATGAATTCTAAAGAGCCAGAAAAAACATCTGTGTGGATAAAGCAAACTTTCTCCATAGGAAATT
>JACMZG010000717.1:0-15286 GCA_018340805.1 Microvelia longipes
GATTACATAATCATATATTAATTATACTTAAATATTCTGTTGTTTGAAAATCAAATAATTCCTTTGTGAGCGTCACTTAAATTAATTTTAATTAAATTTAATATTAAAGATTTGAGTCGTGATTAAATGGTCGGACTTTTCTTGAAACAATAATTATTACAACTATGAAAACTAATCTTTAACATGGGTGAAATAATTAATTGTACTTCAACTTGAAAAAAAAAAAAAAAAAAAAAAAATAACTATGACAACACTGAAAAAAAAAAATTTAAATATGACAATATGAAAAAATAAATACGTTCAACATGAGAAATAGTTACCTTCAACCATTGAAAAAAAAATAAATACTTCAACATTAAAAAATAAATACTTTCAACTTGGTTTAAAATAATTACTCCACATGATGAAAAAATAACAAGGATAGGAAGAATTGAAAATCGCAAAGTTTAGCATCCTGACATGGGAAAATATAACAAAATAGAAAATATTTCAAAAAATAAAAAAATGATATGAATGGTTATTTGATAGATATATTATAAATAGTTACACAATTAAATTATATTAATTATTGATCCGTAATTAATTCACCATTATGCTTAATTTAATATACTTTAAGGAAGTTCTTTGGTTTGGAAAAATCAAATAGATTCCTTTGAGAAGAGTCACTTAAAATTTTAATTTTAATATTAATTTTAATTATCAATTTAAGATTCAGCATTTTTTTGAATGGATTATTAAATGTGGACTTTCTTTGAACAAATAATCTATATTTCCAACATTGGAACCTAAAATTCTTTGACATGAAACCTATTACTTCAAGCATTCGACTCTTGTTGAAGAAAAAAAAATTAAAATATGACAACACGAAAATAAATAAATATGACAACAATGAAAAAAAAATAATTTATGACGAATATTGAAGATACAAAAAAAAAAAATCTAATAAAAAAATACGTTCAACACATGAAGAAGAAATTGAACATTCAACAATGGAAAAAAAAAAAAACCTGCAAATAAAAAATAAATTACTTCAATTGTAAATAATTACACTTCACATGATATTACAAGTATTAGGAATTGAAAAAATTTCCCGCCAAATGTTAAGGCCATCGAATGATTAATATTGAAATTTTTAAATTTAGGGAAAATATATAGACGATATTAATAAATAGTTAACCAATAATTATTATTAATTTGTACAAATATCAATGTAAATTATTACTTTAAAATTTTCTGGTTGAAAATTCAAAATATTCCTTGGTTCGAGATCACTAAAATTTAATTTTAATTAATTAAATTATTAAGAATTTGAGTGATTAAATGGACTTTCTTCCTAATTGACAATATTATTTCGTAACATGAAAAAACTCAATTCATATTTTTACATTGGAAATTAATTACTTTCTCAACCTTGGAAAAAAAAAAAAAAAAAAAAAAATAAATTCAAAAGAGGAAAAAATAAACATGACAATTATGAAAAAAAAATAACGGTCAACATCGGGAAATAGTTACCTTCACATGAAAAAAATAAATCTTCAAGACAATAAAAAAATAAATACTTCAAACTTGTAATATTATCCACATTTGAAAAAAATAACAAAGATTATGAGGTATTTGAAATCGAAACGTTAGCATCGATTGGAAATTTATAAAAAATTAGGAATAATGTAGAACGAAATAATAGAATAGTTACAAATATATTATAATGTACATAATCATATTAAATTATACTTTAAGTCTTCTGGTTGAAATCAAATATTCCTTGTGAGAGTCACGTTAAATTTAATTTTAATTAATTAAATTATTAAGATTTTGAGTGATTAATGGCTTTTCTTGAACAATAATTATTCCAACATGAAAACTAAATTCTTTGACATGAAATATTACTTCAACTGGAAAAAATAAATATGACAACATGAAAAATAATAGACAATATGAAAATAAATACGTCAACATGAATGATTACTTCAACATGAAAAAAATAAATACTTCAAATAAAAAAATACTTCAACTTGTAAAAATAATTACTCCACAATGAAAAATAACAAAGTAGAGAATATGAAATCGCAAAGTTAGCATCGATGATTTATTGGAATATTTTAAATTTAGGAAAATATAGAACGATATTAATAAATAGTTACAATTATATTAATTAATGTACATAAATCATATTAAATTATACTTTAATCTTCTGGTTGAAAATCAAATATTCCTTTTGAGAGTCACTTAAATTTAATTTTAATTAATTAAATTATTAAGATTTTGAGTGATTAAATGGACTTTTCTTTGAACATAATTATTCCAACATGAAACTAAATTCTTTAACATGAAAATAATTACTTCAACTTGAAAAAAAAAAAAATAAATATGACAACATGAAAAATAAATATGACAATATGAAAAATAAATACGTCAACATGAAAATGTTACTTCAACATGAAAAAAAATACTTCAACATAAAAATAATACTTCAACTGAAAATTACTCCACAATGAAAAATAACAAGTAAGAGAATATGAATCGCAAAGTTTAGCATCGATTTAAAAATGGAAAATATAGAACGATATTAATAAATAGTTACAAATTATATTAATTAATGTACATAAATCATATTAATTATACTTTAAGTCTTCTGGTTGAAAATCAAATATTCCTTGTGAGAGTCACTTAAATTTAATTTTTAATTAATTAAATTATTAAGATTTTGAGTGATTAAATGGACTTTTCTTTGAACAATAATTATTCCAACATGAAAACTAAATTCTTTGACATGAAATAATTACTTCAACTGGAAAAAATAAATAAACACGAAAAAAATAAATATGACAACATGAAAAATAAATATGACAATATGAAAAATAATACGTCAACATGAAAATGATTACTTCAACATGAAAAAATAAATACTTCAACATAAAAATAAATACTTCAACTTGTAAAATAATTACTCCACAATGAAAAATAACAAGTAGAGAATATGAAATCGCAAAGTTAGCATCGATGATTTATTGGAATATTTTAAAATTAGGAAAATATAGAACGATATTAATAAATAGTTACAAATTATATTAATTAATGTACATAAATCATATTAAATTATACTTTAAGTTCTGGTTGAAAATCAAATATTCCTTGTGAGAGTCACTTAAATTTAATTTTAATTAATTAAATTATTAAGATTTTGAGTGATTAAATGGACTTTTCTTTGAACAATAATTATTCCAACATGAAAACTAAATTCTTTACATGAAAATAATTACTTCAACTTAAAAAAAAAAATAAATATGACAACATGAAAAATAAATATGACAATATGAAAAATAAATACGTCAACATGAAAATATTACTTCAACATGAAAAAAATAAATACTTCAACATAAAAATAAATACTTCAACTTGTAAAATAATTACTCCACAATGAAAAATAACAAGTAGAGAATATGAAATCGCAAAGTTAGCATCGATGAATAAAATGAGGAAAATATAGAACGATATTAATAAATAGTTACAAATTATATTAATTAATGTACATAAATCATATTAAATTATACTTTAAGTCTTCTGGTTGAAAATCAAATATTCCTTGTGAGAGTCACTTAAATTTAATTTTAATTAATTAAATTATTAAGATTTTGAGTGATTAAATGGACTTTTCTTTGAACAATAATTATTCCAACATGAAAACTAAATTCTTTGACATGAAAATAATTACTTCAACTGAAAAAATAAATATGACAACATGAAAATAAAATAAACATGAAAATAAATATGACAATATGAAAAATAATACGTCAACATGAAAATGATTACTTCAACATGAAAAAATAAATACTTCAACATAAAAATAACTTGTAAAATAATTACTCCACAATGAAAAATAACAAGTAGAGAATATGAAATCGCAAAGTTAGCATCGATGATTTATTGGAAATTTTAAATTTAGGAAAATATAGAACGATATTAATAAATAGTTACAAATTATATTAATTAATGTACATAAATCATATTAAATTATACTTTAATCTTCTGGTTGAAAATCAAATATTCCTTGTGAGAGTCACTTAAATTTAATTTAATTAATTAAATTATTAAGATTTTGAGTGATTAAATGGACTTTTCTTTGAACAATAATTATTCCAACATGAAAACTAAATTCTTTAACATGAAAATAATTACTTCAACTGAAAAAAAATTAAATATGACAACATGAAAATAAATGACAATATGAAAAATAAATACGTCAACATGAAAATATTACTTCAACATGAAAAAATAAATACTTCAACATAAAAATACTTCAACTTGTAAAATAATTACTCCACAATGAAAAATAACAAGTAGAGAATATGAAATCGCAAAGTTAGCATCGATGATAAAATGATGGAAAATATAGAACGATATTAATAAATAGTTACAAATTATATTAATTAATGTACATAAATCATATTAAATTATACTTTAAGTCTTCTGGTTGAAAATCAAATATTCCTTGTGAGAGTCACTTAAATTTAATTTAATTAATTAAATTATTAAGATTTTGAGTGATTAAATGGACTTTTCTTTGAACAATAATTATTCCAACATGAAAACTAAATTCTTTGACATGAAAATAATTACTTCAACTGGAAAAAATAAATATGATAAATATGACAACATAAAAATAAATATGACAATATGAAAAATAAATACGTCAACATGAAAATGATTACTTCAACAAAAAAAATAAATACTTCAACATAAAAATAAATACTTCAACTTGTAAAATAATTACTCCACAATGAAAAATAACAAGTAGAGAATATGAAATCGCAAAGTTAGCATCGATGAAATATTTTAAATTTAGGAAAATATAGAACGATATTAATAAATAGTTACAAATTATATTAATTAATGTACATAAATCATATTAAATTATACTTTAAGTCTTCTGGTTGAAAATCAAATATTCCTTGTGAGAGTCACTTAAATTTAATTTTAATTAATTAAATTATTAAGATTTTGAGTGATTAAATGGACTTTTCTTTGAACAATAATTATTCCAACATGAAAACTAAATTCTTTGACATGAAAATAATTACTTCAACTGGAAAAAATAAATTATGACAACATGAAAATAAATATGACAACATGAAAAATAAATATGACATGAAATAAATACTCAACATGAAAATAACTTCAATGAAAAAATAAATACTTCAAATAAAAATACTTCAACTTGTAAAATAATTACTCCACAATGAAAAATAACAAGTAGAGAATATGAAATCGCAAAGTTAGCATCGATGATTTATTGGAATATTTAAAAATTTAGGAAAATATAGAACGATATTAATAAATAGTTACAAATTATATTAATTAATGTACATAAATCATATTAAATTATACTTTAAGTCTTCTGGTTGAAAATCAAATATTCCTTGTGAGAGTCACTTAAATTTAATTTTAATTAATTAAATTATTAATTTTGAGTGATTAAATGGACTTTCTTTGAACAATAATTATTCCAACATGAAAACTAAATTCTTTGACATGAAAATAATTACTTCAACTGGAAAAAAAAATATGAAAAATAAATATGACAACATGAAAAATAAATATGACAATATGAAAAATAAATACGTCAACATGAAAATGATTACTTCAACATGAAAAAATAAATACTTCAACATAAAAATAAATACTTCAACTTGTAAAATAATTACTCCACAATGAAAAATAACAAGTAGAGAATATGAAATCGCAAAGTTAGCATCGATGATTTATTGGAATATTTTAAAATTTAGGAAAATATAGAACGATATTAATAAATAGTTACAAATTATATTAATTAATGTACATAAATCATATTAAATTATACTTTAAGTCTTCTGGTTGAAAATCAAATATTCCTTGTGAGAGTCACTTAAATTTAATTTTAATTAATTAAATTATTAAGATTTTGAGTGATTAAATGGACTTTTCTTTGAACAATAATTATTCCAACATGAAAACTAAATTCTTTGACATGAAAATAATTACTTCAACTGGAAAAATAAATATGACAACATGAAAAATAAATATGACAACATGAAAAATAAATATGACAATATGAAAAATAATACGTCAACATGAAAATGATTACTTCAACATGAAAAAATAAATACTTCAACATAAAAATAAATACTTCAACTTGTAAAATAATTACTCCACAATGAAAAATAACAAGTAGAGAATATGAAATCGCAAAGTTAGCATCGATGATTTATTGGAATATTTTAAATTTAGGAAAATATAGAACGATATTAATAAATAGTTACAAATTATATTAATTAATGTACATAAATCATATTAAATTATACTTTAAGTCTTCTGGTTGAAAATCAAATATTCCTTGTGAGAGTCACTTAAATTTAATTTTAATTAATTAAATTATTAAGATTTTGAGTGATTAAATGGACTTTTCTTTGAACAATAATTATTCCAACATGAAAACTAAATTCTTTAACATGAAAATAATTACTTCAACTGGAAAAAATAAATATGACAACATGAAAAATAAATATGACAACATGAAAATAAATATGACAAATGAAAAATAAATACGTCAACATGAAAATGATTACTTCAACATGAAAAAATAAATACTTCAACATAAAAATAAATACTTCAACTTGTAAAATAATTACTCCACAATGAAAAATAACAAGTAGAGAATATGAAATCGCAAAGTTAGCATCGATGATTTATTGAATAAAAATTTAGGAAAATATAGAACGATATTAATAAATAGTTACAAATTATATAATTAATGTACATAAATCATATTAAATTATACTTTAAGTCTTCTGGTTGAAAATCAAATATTCCTTGTGAGAGTCACTTAAATTTAATTTTAATTAATTAAATTATTAAGATTTTGAGTGATTAAATGGACTTTTCTTTGAACAATAATTATTCCAACATGAAAACTAAATTCTTTGACATGAAAATAATTACTTCAACTGGAAAAAATAAATATGACAACATGAAAAATAAATATGAAACCAATATGAAAATAAATACGTCAACATGAAAATGATTACTTCAACATGAAAAATAAATACTTCAACATAAAAATAAATACTTCAACTTGTAAAATAATTACTCCACAATGAAAATAACAAGTAGAGAATATGAAATCGCAAAGTTAGCATCGATGATTTATTGGAATATTTTAAAATTTAGGAAAATATAGAACGATATTAATAAATAGTTACAAATTATATTAATTAATGTACATAAATCATATTAAATTATACTTTAAGTCTTCTGGTTGAAAATCAAATATTCCTTGTGAGAGTCACTTAAATTTAATTTTAATTAATTAAATTATTAAGATTTTGAATTAATGGACTTTTCTTTGAACAATAATTATTCCAACATGAAAACTAAATTCTTTGACATGAAAATAATTACTTCAACTGGAAAAAATAAATGAAACAAAAAATAAATATGACAACATGAAAAATAAATATGACAATATGAAAAATAAATACGTCAACATGAAAATGATTACTTCAACATGAAAAATAAATACTTCAACATAAAAATAAATACTTCAACTTGTAAAATAATTACTCCACAATGAAAATAACAAGTAGAGAATATGAAATCGCAAAGTTAGCATCGATGATTTATTGGAATATTTTAAAATTTAGGAAATATAGAACGATATTAATAAATAGTTACAAATTATATTAATTAATGTACATAAATCATATTAAATTATACTTTAAGTCTTCTGGTTGAAAATCAAATATTCCTTGTGAGAGTCACTTAAATTTAATTTTAATTAATTAAATTATTTAAGATTTTGAGTGATTAAATGGACTTTCTTTGAACAATAATTATTCCAACATGAAAACTAAATTCTTTGACATGAAAATAATTACTTCAACTGGAAAAAATAAATATGACAACATAAAAATAAATATGACAAATGAAAATAAATACGTCAACATGAAAATGATTACTTCAACATGAAAAAATAAATACTTCAACATAAAAATAAATACTTCAACTTGTAAAATAATTACTCCACAATGAAAAATAACAAGTAGAGAATATGAAATCGCAAAGTTAGCATCGATGATTTATTGGAATATTTTAAATTTAGGAAAATATAGAACGATATTAATAAATAGTTACAAATTATATTAATTAATGTACATAAATCATATTAAATTATACTTTAATCTTCTGGTTGAAAATCAAATATTCCTTGTGAGAGTCACTTAAATTTAATTTTAATTAATTAAATTATTAAGATTTTGAGTGATTAAATGGACTTTTCTTTGAACAATAATTATTCCAACATGAAAACTAAATTCTTTGACATGAAAATAATTACTTCAACTGGAAAAAATAAATATGACAACATGAAAAATAAATAATAAAATGAACAATATGAAAATAAATACGTCAACATGAAAATGATTACTTCAACATGAAAAAATAAATACTTCAACATAAAAATAATTACTTGTAAAATAATTAACAATGAAAAAAACAAGTAGAGAATATGAAATCGCAAAGTTAGCATCGATGATTTATTGGAATATTTTAAAATTTAGGAAAATATAGAACGATATTAATAAATAGTTACAAATTATATTAATTAATGTACATAAATCATATTAAATTATACTTTAAATCTTCTGGTTGAAAATCAAATATTCCTTGTGAGAGTCACTTAAATTTAATTTTAATTAATTAAATTATTAAGATTTTGAGTGATAAATGGACTTTTCTTTGAACAATAATTATTCCAACATGAAAACTAAATTCTTTGACATGAATAATTACTTCAACTGGAAAAAAAAACAACAAAAATAAATATGACAACGACAATATGAAAAATAAATACGTCAACATGAAAATGATTACTTCACATGAAAAAATAAATACTTCAACATAAAAATAAATACTTCAACTTGTAAAATAATTACTCCACATGAAAAATAACAAGTAGAGAATATGAAATCGCAAAGTTAGCATCGATGAATTGGAATATTTTAAAATTTAGGAAAATATAGAACGATATTAATAAAGTTACAAATTATATTAATTGTACATAAATCATATTAAATTATACTTTAAGTCTTCTGGTTGAAAATCAAATATTCCTTGTGAGAGTCACTTAAATTTAATTTTAATTAATTAAATTAAGATTTTTGATTAAATGGATTTCTTTGAACAATAATTATTCCAACATGAAAACTAAATTCTTTGACATGAAAATAATTACTTCAACTGGAAAAAATAAATATGACAACATGAAAAATAATGACAAATGAAAATAAATACGTCAACATGAAAATGATTACTTCAACATGAAAAATAAATACTTCAACATAAAAAAATACTTCAACTTGTAAAATAATTACTCCACAATGAAAAATAACAAGTAGAGAATATGAAATCGCAAAGTTAGCATCGATGAATTAAATGATGGAAAATATAGAACGATATTAATAAATAGTTACAAATTATATTAATTAATGTACATAAATCATATTAAATTATACTTTAAGTCTTCTGGTTGAAAATCAAATATTCCTTGTGAGAGTCACTTAAATTTAATTTTAATTAATTAAATTATTAAGATTTTGAGTGATTAAATGGACTTTTCTTTGAACAATAATTATTCCAACATGAAAACTAAATTCTTTGACATGAAAATAATTACTTCAACTGGAAAAAATAAATATGACAACACGAAAATAAATATGACAACATGAAAAATAAATATGACAATATGAAAAATAAATACGTCAACATGAAAATGATTACTTCAACATGAAAAAATAAATACTTCAACATAAAAATAACAACTTGTAAAATAATTACTCCACAATGAAAAATAACAAGTAGAGAATATGAAATCGCAAAGTTAGCATCGATGAATAAAATTTGGAAAATATAGAACGATATTAATAAATAGTTACAAATTATATTAATTAATGTACATAAATCATATTAAATTATACTTTAAATCTTCTGGTTGAAAATCAAATATTCCTTGTGAGAGTCACTTAAATTTAATTTTAATTAATTAAATTATTAAGATTTTGAGTGATTAAATGGACTTTTCTTTGAACAATAATTATTCCAACATGAAAACTAAATTCTTTGACATGAAAATAATTACTTTAACTGGAAAAAATAAATATGACAAGAAAAATAAATATGACAACATGAAAAATAAATATGACAATATGAAAAATAAATACGTCAACATGAAAATGATTACTTCAACATGAAAAAATAAATACTTCAACATAAAAATAAATACTTCAACTTGTAAAATAATTACTCCACAATGAAAAATAACAAGTAGAGAATATGAAATCGCAAAGTTAGCATCGATGAATTAAAATGGAAAATATAGAACGATATTAATAAATAGTTACAAATTATATTAATTAATGTACATAAATCATATTAAATTATACTTTAAATCTTCTGGTTGAAAATCAAATATTCCTTGTGAGAGTCACTTAAATTTAATTTTAATTAATTAAATTATTAAGATTTTGAGTGATTAAATGGACTTTTCTTTGAACAATAATTATTCCAACATGAAAACTAAATTCTTTGACATGAAAATAATTACTTCAACTGAAAAAAAAAATAAATATGACAACACGAAAAATAAATATGACAACATGAAAAATAAATATGACAATATGAAAAATAAATACGTCAACATGAAAATGATTACTTCAACATGAAAAAATAAATACTTCAACATAAAAATAAATACTTCAACTTGTAAAATAATTACTCCACAATGAAAAATAACAAGTAGAGAATATGAAATCGCAAAGTTAGCATCGATGAATTAAATGATGGAAAATATAGAACGATATTAATAAATAGTTACAAATTATATTAATTAATGTACATAAATCATATTAAATTATACTTTAAGTCTTCTGGTTGAAAATCAAATATTCCTTGTGAGAGTCACTTAAATTTAATTTTAATTAATTAAATTATTAAGATTTTGAGTGATTAAATGGACTTTTCTTTGAACAATAATTATTCCAACATGAAAACTAAATTCTTTGACATGAAAATAATTACTTCAACTGGAAAAAATAAATATGACAACACGAAAAATAAATATGACAACATGAAAAATAAATATGACAATATGAAAAATAAATACGTCAACATGAAAATGATTACTTCAACATGAAAAATAAATACTTCAACATAAAAATAAATACTTCAACTTGTAAAATAATTACTCCACAATGAAAAATAACAAGTAGAGAATATGAAATCGCAAAGTTAGCATCGATGAATTAAATTTGGAAAATATAGAACGATATTAATAAATAGTTACAAATTATATTAATTAATGTACATAAATCATATTAAATTATACTTTAAATCTTCTGGTTGAAAATCAAATATTCCTTGTGAGAGTCACTTAAATTTAATTTTAATTAATTAAATTATTAAGATTTTGAGTGATTAAATGGACTTTTCTTTGAACAATAATTATTCCAACATGAAAACTAAATTCTTTACATGAAAATAATTACTTCAACTGGAAAAAAATATGACAACACGAAAAATAAATATGACAACATGAAAAATAAATATGACAATATGAAAATAAATACGTCAACATGAAAATGATTACTTCAACAAAAAATACAACATAAAAATAAATACTTCAACTTGTAAAATAATTACTCCACAATGAAAAATAACAAGTAGAGAATATGAAATCGCAAAGTTAGCATCGATGAATAAAATGATGGAAAATATAGAACGATATTAATAAATAGTTACAAATTATATTAATTAATGTAATAAATCATATTAAATTATACTTTAAGTCTTCTGGTTGAAAATCAAATATTCCTTGTGAGAGTCACTTAAATTTAATTTTAATTAATTAAATTATTAAGATTTTGAGTGATTAAATGGACTTTTCTTTGAACAATAATTATTCCAACATGAAAACTAAATTCTTTGACATGAAAAATACTTCAACTGGAAAAAAATAAATATGACAACACGAAAAATAAATATGACAACATGAAAAATAAATATGACAATATGAAAAATAAATACGTCAACATGAAAATGATTACTTCAACATGAAAAAATAAATACTTCAACATAAAATAAATATACTTCAACTTGTAAAATAATTACTCCACAATGAAAAATAACAAGTAGAGAATATGAAATCGCAAAGTTAGCATCGATGAATAAAAATTGGAAAATATAGAACGATATTAATAAATAGTTACAAATTATATTAATTAATGTACATAAATCATATTAAATTATACTTTAAGTCTTCTGGTTGAAAATCAAATATTCCTTGTGAGAGTCACTTAAATTTAATTTTAATTAATTAAATTATTAAGATTTTGAGTGATTAAATGGACTTTTCTTTGAACAATAATTATTCCAACATGAAAACTAAATTCTTTGACATGAAAATAATTACTTCAACTGGAAAAAATAAATATGACAACAAAAAAAATAAATATGACAACATGAAAATAAATATGACAATATGAAAAATAAATACGTCAACATGAAAATGATTACTTCAACATGAAAAAATAAATACTTCAACATAAAAATAAATACTTCAACTTGTAAAATAATTACTCCACAATGAAAAATAACAAGTAGAGAATATGAAATCGCAAAGTTAGCATCGATGAATAAAATGATGGAAAATATAGAACGATATTAATAAATAGTTACAAATTAATTAATTAATGTACATAAATCATATTAAATTATACTTTAAGTCTTCTGGTTGAAAATCAAATATTCCTTGTGAGAGTCACTTAAATTTAATTTTAATTAATTAAATTATTAAGATTTTGAGTGATTAAATGGACTTTTCTTTGAACAATAATTATTCCAACATGAAAACTAAATTCTTTGACATGAAAAATAATTACTTCAACTGGAAAAAATAAATATGACAACACGAAAAATAAATATGACAACATGAAAAATAAATATGACAATATGAAAAATAAATACGTCAACATGAAAATGATTACTTCAACATGAAAAATAAATACTTCAACATAAAAATAAATACTTCAACTTGTAAAATAATTACTCACAATGAAAAATAACAAGTAGAGAATATGAAATCGCAAAGTTAGCATCGATGAATAAAATTTGGAAAATATAGAACGATATTAATAAATAGTTACAAATTATATTAATTAATGTACATAAATCATATTAAATTATACTTTAAGTCTTCTGGTTGAAAATCAAATATTCCTTGTGAGAGTCACTTAAATTTAATTTTAATTAATTAAATTATTAAGATTTTGAGTGATTAAATGGACTTTTCTTTGAACAATAATTATTCCAACATGAAAACTAAATTCTTTGACATGAAAATAATTACTTCAACTGGAAAAAATAAATATGACAACACGAAAAATAAATATGACAACATGAAAAATAAATATGACAATATGAAAAATAATACGTCAACATGAAAATGATTACTTCAACATGAAAAAATAAATACTTCAACATAAAAATAAATACTTCAACTTGTAAAATAATTACTCCACAATGAAAAATAACAAGTAGAGAATATGAAATCGCAAAGTTAGCATCGATGAATAAAAATTTAGGAAAATATAGAACGATATTAATAAATAGTTACAAATTATATTAATTAATGTACATAAATCATATTAAATTATACTTTAAGTCTTCTGGTTGAAAATCAAATATTCCTTGTGAGAGTCACTTAAATTTAATTTTAATTAATTAAATTATTAAGATTTTGAGTGATTAAATGGACTTTTCTTTGAAAATAATTATTCCAACATGAAAACTAAATTCTTTGACATGAAAATAATTACTTCAACTGGAAAAAATAAATATGACAACACGAAAAATAAATATGACAACATGAAAAATAAATATGACAATATGAAAAATAAATACGTCAACATGAAAATATTACTTCAACATGAAAAAATAAATACTTCAACATAAAAATAAATACTTCAACTTGTAAATAATTACTCCACAATGAAAAATAACAAGTAGAGAATATGAAATCGCAAAGTTAGCATCGATGAATTAAATATTTAAAATTAGAACGATAATTATAAATAGTTACAAATTATATTAATTAATGTACATAAATCATATTAAATTATACTTTAAGTCTTCTGGTTGAAAATCAAATATTCCTTGTGAGAGTCACTTAAATTTAATTTTAATTAATTAAATTATTAAGATTTTGAGTGATTAAATGGACTTTTCTTTGAACAATAATTATTCCAACATGAAAACTAAATTCTTTGACATGAAAATAATTACTTCAACTGGAAAAAATAATATGAAAAATAAATATGACAATATGAAAAATAAATACGTCAACATGAAAATGATTACTTCAACATGAAAAAATAAATACTTCAACATAAAAATAAATACTTCAACTTGTAAAATAATTACTCCACAATGAAAAATAACAAGTAGAGAATATGAAATCGCAAAGTTAGCATCGATGATTTATTGGAATATTTTAAAATTTAGGAAAATATAGAACGATATTAATAAATAGTTACAAATTATATTAATTAATGTACATAAATCATATTAAATTATACTTTAAGTCTTCTGGTTGAAAATCAAATATTCCTTGTGAGAGTCACTTAAATTTAATTTTAATTAATTAAATTATTAAGATTTTGAGTGATTAAATGGACTTTTCTTTGAACAATAATTATTCCAACATGAAAACTAAATTCTTTACATGAAAATAATTACTTCAACTGAAAAAATAAATATGACAACATGAAAAATAAATATGACAACATGAAAAAATACAATATGAAAAATAAATACGTCAACATGAAAATATTACTTCAACATGAAAAAATAAATACTTCAACATAAAATAAATACTTCAACTTGTAAAATAATTACTCCACAATGAAAAATAACAAGTAGAGAATATGAAATCGCAAAGTTAGCATCGATGAATAAAATTTGGAAAATATAGAACGATATTAATAAATAGTTACAAATTATATTAATTAATGTACATAAATCATATTAAATTATACTTTAAGTCTTCTGGTTGAAAATCAAATATTCCTTGTGAGAGTCACTTAAATTTAATTTTAATTAATTAAATTATTAAGATTTTGAGTGATTAAATGGACTTTTCTTTGAACAATAATTATTCCAACATGAAAACTAAATTCTTTACATGAAAATAATTACTTCAACT
>JACMZG010000718.1:0-15279 GCA_018340805.1 Microvelia longipes
TGTTTTAGTTTATTGCTTAAGGTGTATGTTATTGGATTGGTGGTATTTTGGACTTTCTCAACACAAACCTTTTATCAAGCAATTTCACTTTTATCACTTTAGTTACTCAAAACTTGACAATCACTTTCTTTACATTAATGATGATTGTTTTTCCAAAACGTTTCTCAAAATCAATCGAATATGTTTCAATGATTACTTTAATTGTTTCTTACAGGGTCGTTTAACATTTGGTTTAATGAATTTTCGTTTATGAATTACCATTGTAACAGACTTGAAGTTATATTGCTCAATTCTGTCACCGTGACTTTACCGATATTACTTTCAATCCGACTGATGTGATTTATTTGGTTTATTTTGTCTCTTAGTGCTTTTACGATATTGACAACAATTGTTGTGTTTTTGCCAGTTTTAAATTCGACACCTTGTTTGGATTTTTCCAATCAGGTCTCAATTTTTTTAATATCTTTTCTTGGAAATCTTTGGTTGAACTGTAATCTTTGTCAAATCTCATCTTTACTTACCAGTTTCACAGCGCATGTTTCAGAGTAGTTGTTGTTGGTTTACGTGTTGTTGTTTTAGTTGATGGCTTAGGTGTTGTTTTGATGGTGGTATTTTGACTTCTCAACACAACCTTTTATCAGCAATTTCACTTTAATCACTTTAGTTACTTCAAACTTGACAATCACTTTCTTAACATAATGATTGGTTTTTCAAAACGTTCTCAAATCATCAATAATTGTTTTCAATGATACTTTAATTGTTTTCTTTACAGGGTCGTTTAACATTTGGTTTTATGAATTTTCGTTTATGAATTACAATTGTAACAGACTTGAAGTATTTTGCTCAATTTGTCACCTGGATTTACCGATATTACTTTCAATCCGACTGATGTGATTCTATTTTGGTTTATTTTGTCTAGTGCCTTTTACGATATTGACAACAATTGTGTGTTTTTTGCCAGGTTTAAATTCGACACCTTGTTTTGGATTTTTCCAATCAGGTCTCAATTTTTTAATATCTTTCTTGGAAATCTTTGGTTGAACTGTAATCTTGTCAAATCTCCATCTTTACTTACCAGTTTCACAGCGCATGGTTTCAGAGTAGTTGTTGTTGGTTTACGTGTTGTTGTTTTAGTTGATGGCTTAGGTGTGTTTTGATTGGTGGTATTTTGACTTTCTCAACACAACCTTTTATCAGCAATTTCACTTTAATCACTTTAGTTACTTCAAACTTGACAATCACTTTCTTTACATAATGATGTGGTTTTTTCAAAACGTTTCTTCAAATCATCAATAATTGTTTTCAATGATACTTTAATTGTTTTTCTTTACAGGTCGTTTAACATTTGGTTTTATGAATTTTCGTTTATGAATTACAATTGTAACAGACTTGAAGTATTTGCTCAATTTGTCACCTGGATTTACCGATTATTACTTTCAATCCGACTGATGTGATTCTATTTGGTTTTTTTGTCTAGTGCCTTTACGATATTGACAACAATTGTGTGTTTTTTGCCAGGTTTAAATTCGACACCTTGTTTTGGATTTTCCAATCAGGTCTCAAATTTTTTAATATCTTTCTTGGAAATCTTTGGTTGAACTGTAATCTTTGTCAAATCTCCATCTTTACTTACCAGTTTCACAGCGCATGGTTTCAGAGTAGTTGTTGTTGGTTTACGTGTTGTTGTTTAGTTGATGGCTTAGGTGTTGTTTTGATTGGTGGTATTTTGACTTTCTCAACACAACCTTTTTATCAGCAATTTCACTTTAATCACTTTAGTTACTTCAAAACTTGACAATCACTTTCTTTACATAATGATGTGGTTTTTCAAAACGTTTCTCAATCATCAAATAATTGTTTTCAATGATACTTTAATTGTTTTCTTTACAGGTCGTTTAACATTTGGTTTTATGAATTTTCGTTTATGAATTACAATTGTAACAGACTTGAAGTATTTGCTCAATTTGTCACCTGGATTTTACCGATATTACTTTCAATCCGACTGATGTGATTCTATTTGGTTTATTTTGTCTAGTGCCTTTTACGATATTGACAACAATTGTGTGTTTTTTGCCAGGTTTAAAATTCGACACCTTGTTTTGGATTTTTCCAATCAGGTCTCAATTTTTTAAATATCTTTCTTGGAAATCTTTGGTTGAACTGTAATCTTGTCAAATCTCCATCTTACTTACCAGTTTCACAGCGCATGGTTTCAGAGTAGTTGTTGTTGGTTTACGTGTTGTTGTTTTAGTTGATGGCTTAGGTGTTGTTTGATTGGTGGTATTTTGACTTCTCAACACAACCTTTTATCAGCAATTTCACTTTAATCACTTTAGTTACTTCAAACTTGACAATCACTTTCTTTACATAATGATGTGGTTTTTTCAAAACGTTTCTCAAATCATCATAATTGTTTTCAATGATACTTTAATTGTTTTCTTTACAGGTCGTTTAACATTTGGTTTTATGAATTTTCGTTTATAATTACAATTAACAGACTTGAAGTATTTGCTCAATTTGTCACCTGGATTTACCGATATTACTTTCAATCCGACTGATGTGATTCTATTTGGTTTATTTTGTCTAGTGCCTTTTACGATATTGACAACAATTGTGTGTTTTTTGCCAGGTTTAAATTCGACACCTTGTTTTGGATTTTTTCCAATCAGGTCTCAATTTTTAATATCTTTCTTGGAAATCTTTGGTTGAACTGTAATCTTTGTCAAATCTCCATCTTTACTTACCAGTTTCACAGCGCATGGTTTCAGAGTAGTTGTTGTTGGTTTACGTGTTGTTGTTTTAGTTGATGGCTTAGGTGTTGTTTTGATTGGTGTATTTTGACTTTCTCAACACAACCTTTTATCAGCAATTTCACTTTAATCACTTTAGTTACTTCAAACTTGACAATCACTTTCTTTACATAATGATGTGGTTTTTTCAAAACGTTTCTCAAATCATCAATAATTGTTTTCAATGATACTTTAATTGTTTTCTTTACAGGTCGTTTAACATTTGGTTTTATGAATTTTCGTTTATGAATTACAATTGTAACAGACTTGAAGTATTTGCTCAATTTGTCACCTGGATTTACCGATATTACTTTCAATCCGACTGATGTGATTCTATTTGGTTTATTTTGTCTAGTGCCTTTTACGATATTGACAACAATTGTGTGTTTTTTGCCAGGTTTAAATTCGACACCTTGTTTGGATTTTTCCAATCAGGTCTCAATTTTTTAATATCTTTCTTGGAAATCTTTGGTTGAACTGTAATCTTTGTCAAATCTCCATCTTTACTTACCAGTTTCACAGCGCATGGTTTCAGAGTAGTTGTTGTTGGTTTACGTGTTGTTGTTTTAGTTGATGGCTTAGGTGTTGTTTTGATTGGTGGTATTTTGACTTTCTCAACACAACCTTTTATCAGCAATTTCACTTTAATCACTTTAGTTACTTCAAACTTGACATCACTTTCTTTACATAATGATGTGGTTTTTTCAAAACGTTTCTCAAATCATCAATAATTGTTTTCAATGATACTTTAATTGTTTTCTTTACAGGTCGTTTAACATTTGGTTTTTATGAATTTCGTTTATGAATTACAATTGTAACAGACTTGAAGTATTTGCTCAATTTGTCACCTGGATTTACCGATATTACTTTCAATCCGACTGATGTGATTCTATTTGGTTTATTTTGTCTAGTGCCTTTTACGATATTGACAACAATTGTGTGTTTTTTGCCAGGTTTAAATTCGACACCTTGTTTTGGATTTTTCCAATCAGGTCTCAATTTTTTAATATCTTTCTTGGAAATCTTTGGTTGAACTGTAATCTTTGTCAAATCTCCATCTTTACTTACCAGTTTCACAGCGCATGGTTTCAGAGTAGTTGTTGTTGGTTTACGTGTTGTTGTTTTAGTTGATGGCTTAGGTGTTGTTTTGATTGGTGGTATTTTGACTTTCTCAACACAACCTTTTATCAGCAATTTCACTTTAATCACTTTAGTTACTTCAAACTTGACAATCACTTTCTTTACATAATGATGTGGTTTTTTCAAAACGTTTCTCAAATCATCAATAATTGTTTTCAATGATACTTTAATTGTTTTCTTTACAGGTCGTTTAACATTTGGTTTTATGAATTTTCGTTTATGAATTACAATTGTAACAGACTTGAAGTATTTGCTCAATTTGTCACCTGGATTTACCGATATTACTTTCAATCCGACTGATGTGATTCTATTTGGTTTATTTTGTCTAGTGCCTTTACGATATTGACAACAATTGTGTGTTTTTTGCCAGGTTTAAATTCGACACCTTGTTTGGATTTTTCCAATCAGGTCTCAATTTTTAATATCTTTCTTGGAAATCTTTGAACTGTAATCTTTGTCAAATCTCCATCTTTACTTACCAGTTTCACAGCGCATGGTTTCAGAGTAGTTGTTGTTGGTTTACGTGTTGTTGTTTTAGTTGATGGCTTAGGTGTTGTTTTGATTGGTGGTATTTTGACTTTCTCAACACACCTTTTATCAGCAATTTCACTTTAATCACTTTAGTTACTTCAAACTTGACAATCACTTTCTTTACATAATGATGTGGTTTTTTCAAAACGTTTCCAAATCATCAATAATTGTTTTCAATGATACTTTAATTGTTTCTTTACAGGTCGTTTAACATTTGGTTTTATGAATTTTCGTTTATGAATTACAATGTAACAGACTTGAAGTATTTGCTCAATTTGTCACCTGGATTTACCGATATTACTTTCAATCCGACTGATGTGATTCTATTTGGTTTATTTTGTCTAGTGCCTTTTACGATATTGACAACAATTGTGTGTTTTTTGCCAGGTTTAAATTCGAACCTTGTTTTGGATTTTTCCAATCAGGTCTCAATTTTTTAATATCTTTCTTGGAAATCTTTGGTTGAACTGTAATCTTTGTCAAATCTCCATCTTTACTTACCAGTTTCACAGCGCATGGTTTCAGAGTAGTTGTTGTTGGTTTACGTGTTGTTGTTTTAGTTGATGGCTTAGGTGTTGTTTTGATTGGTGGTATTTTGACTTTCTCAACACAACCTTTTATCAGCAATTTCACTTTAATCACTTTAGTTACTTCAACTTGACAATCACTTTCTTTTACATAATGATGTGGTTTTTTCAAAACGTTCTCAAATCATCAATAATTGTTTTCAATGATACTTTAATTGTTTTCTTTACAGGTCGTTTAACATTTGGTTTTATGAATTTTCGTTTATGAATTACAATTGTAACAGACTTGAAGTATTTGCTCAATTTGTCACCTGGATTTACCGATATTACTTTCAATCCGACTGATGTGATTCTATTTGGTTTATTTTGTCTAGTGCCTTTTACGATATTGACAACAATTGTGTGTTTTTTGCCAGGTTTAAATTCGACACCTTGTTTTGGATTTTTCCAATCAGGTCTCAATTTTTTAATATCTTTCTTGGAAATCTTTGGTTGAACTGTAATCTTTGTCAAATCTCCATCTTTACTTACCAGTTTCACAGCGCATGGTTTCAGAGTAGTTGTTGTTGGTTTACGTGTTGTTGTTTTAGTTGATGGCTTAGGTGTTGTTTGATTGGTGGTATTTTGACTTTCTCAACACAACCTTTTATCAGCAATTTCACTTTAATCACTTTAGTTACTTCAAACTTGACAATCACTTTTTTACATAATGATGTGGTTTTTTCAAAACGTTCTCAAATCATCAATAATTGTTTTCAATGATACTTTAATTGTTTTCTTTACAGGTCGTTTAACATTTGGTTTTATGAATTTTCGTTTATGAATTACAATTGTAACAGACTTGAAGTATTTGCTCAATTTGTCACCTGGATTTACCGATATTACTTTCAATCCGACTGATGTGATTCTATTTGGTTTATTTTGTCTAGTGCCTTTTACGATATTGACAACAATTGTGTGTTTTTTGCCAGGTTTAAATTCGACACCTTGTTTTGGATTTTTCCAATCAGGTCTCAATTTTTTAATATCTTTCTTGGAAATCTTTGGTTGAACTGTAATCTTTGTCAAATCTCCATCTTTACTTACCAGTTTCACAGCGCATGGTTTCAGAGTAGTTGTTGTTGGTTTACGTGTTGTTGTTTTAGTTGATGGCTTAGGTGTTGTTTTGATTGGTGGTATTTTGACTTTCTCAACACAACCTTTTATCAGCAATTTCACTTTAATCACTTTAGTTACTTCAAACTTGACAATCACTTTCTTTACATAATGATGTGGTTTTTTCAAAACGTTTCTCAAATCATCAATAATTGTTTTCAATGATACTTTAATTGTTTTCTTTACAGGTCGTTTAACATTTGGTTTTATGAATTTTCGTTTATGAATTACAATTGTAACAGACTTGAAGTATTTGCTCAATTTGTCACCTGGATTTACCGATATTACTTTCAATCCGACTGATGTGATTCTATTTGGTTTATTTTGTCTAGTGCCTTTTACGATATTGACAACAATTGTGTGTTTTTTGCCAGGTTTAAATTCGACACCTTGTTTTGGATTTTTCCAATCAGGTCTCAATTTTTAATATCTTTCTTGGAAATCTTTGGTTGAACTGTAATCTTTGTCAAATCTCCATCTTTACTTACCAGTTTCACAGCGCATGGTTTCAGAGTAGTTGTTGTTGGTTTACGTGTTGTTGTTTTAGTTGATGGCTTAGGTGTTGTTTTGATTGGTGGTATTTTGACTTTCTCAACAACCTTTTATCAGCAATTTCACTTTAATCACTTTAGTTACTTCAAACTTGACAATCACTTTCTTTACATAATGATGTGGTTTTTTCAAAACGTTTCAAATCATCAATAATTGTTTTCAATGATACTTTAATTGTTTTCTTTACAGGTCGTTTAACATTTGGTTTTATGAATTTTCGTTTATGAATTACAATTGTAACAGACTTGAAGTATTTGCTCAATTTGTCACCTGGATTTACCGATATTACTTTCAATCCGACTGATGTGATTCTATTTGGTTTATTTTGTCTAGTGCCTTTTACGATATTGACAACAATTGTGTGTTTTTTGCCAGGTTTAAATTCGACACCTTGTTTTGGATTTTTCCAATCAGGTCTCAATTTTTTAATATCTTTCTTGGAAATCTTTGGTTGAACTGTAATCTTTGTCAAATCTCCATCTTTACTTACCAGTTTCACAGCGCATGGTTTCAGAGTAGTTGTTGTTGGTTTACGTGTTGTTGTTTTAGTTGATGGCTTAGGTGTTGTTTTGATTGGTGGTATTTTGACTTTCTCAACACAACCTTTTATCAGCAATTTCACTTTAATCACTTTAGTTACTTCAACTTGACAATCACTTTCTTTACATAATGATGTGGTTTTCAAAACGTTCTCAAATCATCAATAATTGTTTCAATGATTTTAATTGTTTTCTTTACAGGTCGTTTAACATTTGGTTTTATGAATTTTCGTTTATGAATTACAATTGTAACAGACTTGAAGTATTTGCTCAATTTGTCACCTGGATTTACCGATATTACTTTCAATCCGACTGATGTGATTCTATTTGGTTTATTTTGTCTAGTGCCTTTTACGATATTGACAACAATTGTGTGTTTTTTGCCAGGTTTAAATTCGACACCTTGTTTTGGATTTTTCCAATCAGGTCTCAATTTTTTAATATCTTTCTTGGAAATCTTTGGTTGAACTGTAATCTTTGTCAAATCTCCATCTTTACTTACCAGTTTCACAGCATGGTTTCAGAGTAGTTGTTGTTGGTTTACGTGTTGTTTTAGTTGATGGCTTAGGTGTTGTTTTGATTGGTGGTATTTTGACTTTCTCAACACAACCTTTTATCAGCAATTTCACTTTAATCACTTTAGTTACTTCAAACTTGACAATCACTTTCTTTACATAATGATGTGGTTTTTTCAAACGTTCTCAAATCATCAATAATTGTTTCAATGATACTTTAATTGTTTTCTTTACAGGTCGTTTAACATTTGGTTTTATGAATTTTCGTTTATGAATTACAATTGTAACAGACTTGAAGTATTTGCTCAATTTGTCACCTGGATTTACCGATATTACTTTCAATCCGACTGATGTGATTCTATTTGGTTTATTTTGTCTAGTGCCTTTTACGATATTGACAACAATTGTGTGTTTTTTGCCAGGTTTAAATTCGACACCTTGTTTTGGATTTTTCCAATCAGGTCTCAATTTTTTAATATCTTTCTTGGAAATCTTTGGTTGAACTGTAATCTTTGTCAAATCTCCATCTTTACTTACCAGTTTCACAGCGCATGGTTTCAGAGTAGTTGTTGTTGGTTTACGTGTTGTTGTTTTAGTTGATGGCTTAGGTGTTGTTTTGATTGGTGGTATTTTGACTTTCTCAACACAACCTTTTATCAGCAATTTCACTTTAATCACTTTAGTTACTTCAAACTTGACAATCACTTTCTTTACATAATGATGGTTTTTTCAAAACGTTCTTCAAATCATCAATAATTGTTTTCAATGATACTTTAATTGTTTTCTTTACAGGTCGTTTAACATTTGGTTTTATGAATTTTCGTTTATGAATTACAATTGTAACAGACTTGAAGTATTTGCTCAATTTGTCACCTGGATTTACCGATATTACTTTCAATCCGACTGATGTGATTCTATTTGGTTTATTTTGTCTAGTGCCTTTTACGATATTGACAACAATTGTGTGTTTTTTGCCAGGTTTAAATTCGACACCTTGTTTTGGATTTTTCCAATCAGGTCTCAATTTTTAATATCTTTCTTGGAAATCTTTGGTTGAACTGTAATCTTTGTCAAATCTCCATCTTTACTTACCAGTTTCACAGCGCATGGTTTCAGAGTAGTTGTTGTTGGTTTACGTGTTGTTGTTTTAGTTGATGGCTTAGGTGTTGTTTTGATTGGTGGTATTTTGACTTTCTCAACACAACCTTTTATCAGCAATTTCACTTTAATCACTTTAGTTACTTCAAACTTGACAATCACTTTCTTTACATAATGATGTGGTTTTTTCAAAACGTTCTTCAAATCATCAATAATTGTTTTCAATGATACTTTAATTGTTTTCTTTACAGGTCGTTTAACATTTGGTTTTATGAATTTCGTTTATGAATTACAATTGTAACAGACTTGAAGTATTTGCTCAATTTGTCACCTGGATTTACCGATATTACTTTCAATCCGACTGATGTGATTCTATTTGGTTTATTTTGTCTAGTGCCTTTTACGATATTGACAACAATTGTGTGTTTTTTGCCAGGTTTAAATTCGACACCTTGTTTTGGATTTTTCCAATCAGGTCTCAATTTTTTAATATCTTTCTTGGAAATCTTTGGTTGAACTGTAATCTTTGTCAAATCTCCATCTTTACTTACCAGTTTCACAGCGCATGGTTTCAGAGTAGTTGTTGTTGGTTTACGTGTTGTTGTTTTAGTTGATGGCTTAGGTGTTGTTTTGATTGGTGGTATTTTGACTTTCAACAAACCTTTTATCAGCAATTTCACTTTAATCACTTTAGTTACTTCAAACTTGACAATCACTTTCTTTACATAATGATGTGGTTTTTTCAAAACGTTCTTCAAATCATCAATAATTGTTTTCAATGATACTTTAATTGTTTTCTTTACAGGTCGTTTAACATTTGGTTTTATGAATTTTCGTTTATGAATTACAATTGTAACAGACTTGAAGTATTTGCTCAATTTGTCACCTGGATTTACCGATATTACTTTCAATCCGACTGATGTGATTCTATTTGGTTTATTTTGTCTAGTGCCTTTTACGATATTGACAACAATTGTGTGTTTTTTGCCAGGTTTAAATTCGACACCTTGTTTTGGATTTTTCCAATCAGGTCTCAATTTTTTAATATCTTTCTTGGAAATCTTTGGTTGAACTGTAATCTTTGTCAAATCTCCATCTTTACTTACCAGTTTCACAGCGCATGGTTTCAGAGTAGTTGTTGTTGGTTTACGTGTTGTTGTTTTAGTTGATGGCTTAGGTGTTGTTTTGATTGGTGGTATTTTGACTTTCTCAACACAACCTTTTATCAGCAATTTCACTTTAATCACTTTAGTTACTTCAAACTTGACAATCACTTTCTTTACATAATGATGTGGTTTTTTCAAAACGTTCTTCAAATCATCAATAATTGTTTTCAATGATACTTTAATTGTTTTCTTTACAGGTCGTTTAACATTTGGTTTTATGAATTTTCGTTTATGAATTACAATTGTAACAGACTTGAAGTATTTGCTCAATTTGTCACCTGGATTTACCGATATTACTTTCAATCCGACTGATGTGATTCTATTTGGTTTATTTTGTCTAGTGCCTTTTACGATATTGACAACAATTGTGTGTTTTTTGCCAGGTTTAAATTCGACCCTTGTTTTGGATTTTTCCAATCAGGTCTCAATTTTTTAATATCTTTCTTGGAAATCTTTGGTTGAACTGTAATCTTTGTCAAATCTCCATCTTTACTTACCAGTTTCACAGCGCATGGTTTCAGAGTAGTTGTTGTTGGTTTACGTGTTGTTGTTTTAGTTGATGGCTTAGGTGTTGTTTTGATTGGTGGTATTTTGACTTTCTCAACACAACCTTTTATCAGCAATTTCACTTTAATCACTTTAGTTACTTCAAACTTGACAATCACTTTCTTTACATAATGATGTGGTTTTTTCAAAACGTTCTTCAAATCATCAATAATTGTTTTCAATGATACTTTAATTGTTTTCTTTACAGGTCGTTTAACATTTGGTTTTATGAATTTTCGTTTATGAATTACAATTGTAACAGACTTGAAGTATTTGCTCAATTTGTCACCTGGATTTACCGATATTACTTTCAATCCGACTGATGTGATTCTATTTGGTTTATTTTGTCTAGTGCCTTTTACGATATTGACAACAATTGTGTGTTTTTGCCAGGTTTAAATTCGACACCTTGTTTTGGATTTTTCCAATCAGGTCTCAATTTTTAATATCTTTCTTGGAAATCTTTGGTTGAACTGTAATCTTTGTCAAATCTCCATCTTTACTTACCAGTTTCACAGCGCATGGTTTCAGAGTAGTTGTTGTTGGTTTACGTGTTGTTGTTTTAGTTGATGGCTTAGGTGTTGTTTTGATTGGTGGTATTTTGACTTTCTCAACACAACCTTTTATCAGCAATTTCACTTTAATCACTTTAGTTACTTCAAACTTGACAATCACTTTCTTTACATAATGATGTGGTTTTTTCAAAACGTTCTTCAAATCATCAATAATTGTTTTCAATGATACTTTAATTGTTTTCTTTACAGGTCGTTTAACATTTGGTTTTATGAATTTTCGTTTATGAATTACAATTGTAACAGACTTGAAGTATTTGCTCAATTTGTCACCTGGATTTACCGATATTACTTTCAATCCGACTGATGTGATTCTATTTGGTTTATTTTGTCTAGTGCCTTTTACGATATTGACAACAATTGTGTGTTTTTTGCCAGGTTTAAATTCGACACCTTGTTTTGGATTTTTCCAATCAGGTCTCAATTTTTTAATATCTTTCTTGGAAATCTTTGGTTGAACTGTAATCTTTGTCAAATCTCCATCTTTACTTACCAGTTTCACAGCGCATGGTTTCAGAGTAGTTGTTGTTGGTTTACGTGTTGTTTTTTAGTTGATGGCTTAGGTGTTGTTTTGATTGGTGGTATTTTGACTTTCTCAACACAACCTTTTATCAGCAATTTCACTTTAATCACTTTAGTTACTTCAAACTTGACAATCACTTTCTTTACATAATGATGTGGTTTTTTCAAAACGTTCTTCAAATCATCAATAATTGTTTTCAATGATACTTTAATTGTTTTCTTTACAGGTCGTTTAACATTTGGTTTTATGAATTTTCGTTTATGAATTACAATTGTAACAGACTTGAAGTATTTGCTCAATTTGTCACCTGGATTTACCGATATTACTTTCAATCCGACTGATGTGATTCTATTTGGTTTATTTTGTCTAGTGCCTTTTACGATATTGACAACAATTGTGTGTTTTTTGCCAGGTTTAAATTCGACACCTTGTTTTGGATTTTCCAATCAGGTCTCAATTTTTTAATATCTTTCTTGGAAATCTTTGGTTGAACTGTAATCTTTGTCAAATCTCCATCTTTACTTACCAGTTTCACAGCGCATGGTTTCAGAGTAGTTGTTGTTGGTTTACGTGTTGTTGTTTTAGTTGATGGCTTAGGTGTTGTTTTGATTGGTGGTATTTTGACTTTCTCAACACAACCTTTTATCAGCAATTTCACTTTAATCACTTTAGTTACTTCAAACTTGACAATCACTTTCTTTACATAATGATGTGGTTTTTTCAAAACGTTCTTCAAATCATCAATAATTGTTTTCAATGATACTTTAATTGTTTTCTTTACAGGTCGTTTAACATTTGGTTTTATGAATTTTCGTTTATGAATTACAATTGTAACAGACTTGAAGTATTTGCTCAATTTGTCACCTGGATTTACCGATATTACTTTCAATCCGACTGATGTGATTCTATTTGGTTTATTTTGTCTAGTGCCTTTTACGATATTGACAACAATTGTGTGTTTTTTGCCAGGTTTAAATTCGACACCTTGTTTTGGATTTTTCCAATCAGGTCTCAATTTTTTAATATCTTCTTGGAAATCTTTGGTTGAACTGTAATCTTTGTCAAATCTCCATCTTTACTTACCAGTTTCACAGCGCATGGTTTCAGAGTAGTTGTTGTTGGTTTACGTGTTGTTGTTTTAGTTGATGGCTTAGGTGTTGTTTTGATTGGTGGTATTTTGACTTTCTCAACACAACCTTTTATCAGCAATTTCACTTTAATCACTTTAGTTACTTCAAACTTGACAATCACTTTCTTTACATAATGATGTGGTTTTTTCAAAACGTTCTTCAAATCATCAATAATTGTTTTCAATGATACTTTAATTGTTTTCTTTACAGGTCGTTTAACATTTGGTTTTATGAATTTTCGTTTATGAATTACAATTGTAACAGACTTGAAGTATTTGCTCAATTTGTCACCTGGATTTACCGATATTACTTTCAATCCGACTGATGTGATTCTATTTGGTTTATTTTGTCTAGTGCCTTTTACGATATTGACAACAATTGTGTGTTTTTTGCCAGGTTTAAATTCGACACCTTGTTTTGGATTTTTCCAATCAGGTCTCAATTTTTTAATATCTTTCTTGGAAATCTTTGGTTGAACTGTAATCTTTGTCAAATCTCCATCTTTACTTACCAGTTTCACAGCGCATGGTTTCAGAGTAGTTGTTGTTGGTTTACGTGTTGTTGTTTTAGTTGATGGCTTAGGTGTTGTTTTGATTGGTGGTATTTTGACTTTCTCAACACAACCTTTTATCAGCAATTTCACTTTAATCACTTTAGTTACTTCAAACTTGACAATCACTTTCTTTACATAATGATGTGGTTTTTTCAAAACGTTTCTCAAATCATCAATAATTGTTTTCAATGATACTTTAATTGTTTTTCTTTACAGGTCGTTTAACATTTGGTTTTATGAATTTTCGTTTATGAATTACAATTGTAACAGACTTGAAGTATTTGCTCAATTTGTCACCTGGATTTACCGATATTACTTTCAATCCGACTGATGTGATTCTATTTGGTTTATTTTGTCTAGTGCCTTTTACGATATTGACAACAATTGTGTGTTTTTTGCCAGGTTTAAATTCGACACCTTGTTTTGGATTTTTCCAATCAGGTCTCAATTTTTTAATATCTTTCTTGGAAATCTTTGGTTGAACTGTAATCTTTGTCAAATCTCCATCTTTACTTACCAGTTTCACAGCGCATGGTTTCAGAGTAGTTGTTGTTGGTTTACGTGTTGTTGTTTTAGTTGATGGCTTAGGTGTTGTTTGATTGGTGGTATTTTGACTTTCTCAACACAACCTTTTATCAGCAATTTCACTTTAATCACTTTAGTTACTTCAAACTTGACAATCACTTTCTTTACATAATGATGTGGTTTTTTCAAAACGTTCTTCAAATCATCAATAATTGTTTTCAATGATACTTTAATTGTTTTCTTTACAGGTCGTTTAACATTTGGTTTTATGAATTTTCGTTTATGAATTACAATTGTAACAGACTTGAAGTATTTGCTCAATTTGTCACCTGGATTTACCGATATTACTTTCAATCCGACTGATGTGATTCTATTTGGTTTATTTTGTCTAGTGCCTTTTACGATATTGACAACAATTGTGTGTTTTTGCCAGGTTTAAATTCGACACCTTGTTTTGGATTTTTCCAATCAGGTCTCAATTTTTTAATATCTTTCTTGGAAATCTTTGGTTGAACTGTAATCTTTCAAATCTCCATCTTTACTTACCAGTTTCACAGCGCATGGTTTCAGAGTAGTTGTTGTTGGTTTACGTGTTGTTGTTTTAGTTGATGGCTTAGGTGTTGTTTTGATTGGTGGTATTTTGACTTTCTCAACACAACCTTTTATCAGCAATTTCACTTTAATCACTTTAGTTACTTCAAACTTGACAATCACTTTCTTTACATAATGATGTGGTTTTTTCAAAACGTTTCAAATCATCAATAATTGTTTTCAATGATACTTTAATTGTTTTCTTTACAGGTCGTTTAACATTTGGTTTTATGAATTTTCGTTTATGAATTACAATTGTAACAGACTTGAAGTATTTGCTCAATTTGTCACCTGGATTTACCGATATTACTTTCAATCCGACTGATGTGATTCTATTTGGTTTATTTTGTCTAGTGCCTTTTACGATATTGACAACAATTGTGTGTTTTTTGCCAGGTTTAAATTCGACACCTTGTTTTGGATTTTTCCAATCAGGTCTCAATTTTTTAATATCTTTCTTGGAAATCTTTGGTTGAACTGTAATCTTTGTCAAATCTCCATCTTTACTTACCAGTTTCACAGCGCATGGTTTCAGAGTAGTTGTTGTTGGTTTACGTGTTGTTGTTTTAGTTGATGGCTTAGGTGTTGTTTTGATTGGTGGATTTTGACTTTCTCAACACAACCTTTTATCAGCAATTTCACTTTAATCACTTTAGTTACTTCAAACTTGACAATCACTTTTTTACATAATGATGTGGTTTTTTTCAAAACGTTTCTCAAATCATCAATAATTGTTTTCAATGATACTTTAATTGTTTTCTTTACAGGTCGTTTAACATTTGGTTTTATGAATTTCGTTTATGAATAACAATTGTAACCAGACTTGA